>CAJUYH010001541.1:0-48111 GCA_910591685.1 Galerucella tenella
AAAGCATTTAACGAACTAGACGATGCAGGTCTATTTTCAGAAGAAGTACAACCGGTAGTCGATTATTTCGAAGATACCTGGATAGGACGCCCTGACAGGAGAAACAGGCGACGATCTCCCTCATTTTCTCATCAGATGTGGAACTGTTTCGATGGCGCTATTGCAGGACTACCTAAAACGAATAACGCTGTAGAGGGTTGGCACAGAAGTTTTGAAAGTCAAATTTCGGCCATCCATCCAAGTATCTGGAAATTTGTGGACGCTATCAAAAGGGAACATTCCTTAAATGAATTGAAAATCGACCAGTATACTGCAGGAGCACCTACGCCAACTCCAAGAAAAAAGTATGTAGATTGCGCAAAACGAATATTAAATCTGGTAGAAAATTTCGATCCAACCAATATTTTAGATTATCTAAAAGGAATAGCTCATAACTTGAGTTATTAATTTATATTTTATTGTTATTAAAAAAAATACCAAAAAAAAATTTTAAAAACCAAAAAAAAAAGACAAAAAAAGAAAAAAAATACCAAAAAAGAAAAACAAAACAAAAAAAAACAAAAAAAAAAAACATTAACCAAAACTTCTAAACACGCCTGCTTTACGCTGACAGTCCTAAGCCTGTGCCTAAGTGTGAAGGGAAGTTCTTTTTTATTTAAAATTTATTTAACATAATTTTTAACTATTCGTTTCTTACATTTATACTAAAATTTACCACAACATAACTTCTAAGTAGGTAACCACAACGTAATAAGATCTGGTGGAGGTTTTTTGTAATAACGATAAAGAATTTTTAACTGAAATTCGGTGTCCTCTTAAATTTAATAAATCTATTCCAGATATTTGATTTCGAAAAATTGATTTCGAACAATTGAGTTTCGAATAATTGATTTTCGAATAATCGGTCATTCGAAAAATTGATTTTCGAACAATTGATTTCGAACAATTGATTTCGAATAATTTACCGGTACCCATTTTTGGTGCTCATATGATTGGTTTTCCAGTAAGGAAAAATTAAATAACAACTCTACCAGCTTGTTTTTAAATAAATGTTAAATATAATATATATATATATAAAAGTTAAATACCTGAATTTTGTGGACACTTTATAATCCCATCATTGTAACTTTTTATCGCGTTTACGTAGTTTTTTTTAGCAAAATAGGAATTTCCATGTGTTTTTTTCTCCAGCGCAGTTTGTAAGTTTTTGCCATTAAGTTCGCTTACAGTAATTGGTATTTTCGTGGCAGCTTCATATAAAAGTTGTATTCTAGAATTTTCATCTCTGGT
The DNA here is from genome assembly GCA_910591685.1 of Galerucella tenella. Classification (NCBI taxonomy): domain Eukaryota; kingdom Metazoa; phylum Arthropoda; class Insecta; order Coleoptera; family Chrysomelidae; genus Galerucella; species Galerucella tenella. The sequence goes on from CAJUYH010001541.1 coordinate 1,291, forward strand.
TTCTTTGAACTTTTCAATACATTCTTCCGATAGTTGTCCTATTGCTTTCTCACAATACTTTTGAAATAAACTATAGTCATTTTTCTTGACATGAACCTCGTTCATATTGGACAAGTCACCTAATTATATTCATACCACGTTTATAATACTCACTTCTCCAATTCGTATAAATATAGCTCAGTTGTTGGAGCTATTTTTGTACATTCTAGTTCTTTAGTTTCGCCACTTCTCCGCTGTTGATATACGGTATGTCTTTTAGTATATTTAATAAAATTTAAATACTAAATACATTATACACAGCGTAAATAACAAGAGTAATATTTTATACAATTGAAAGGAATCTCCACGTTCTTGTTCTTATCACTTACATGCATACATCTACGTAGGACTTAAGACATTGTGGGATTTATTGTTTTTTTTGTAAATATCCCACCCAGTTGTCAATTACAACCTAAATGCTTCTTCCAGTCCATATGTTTCTCACCCTTTCCAATATATTTTTTAGCAGCATTTGGACTAAGTATCCTCGTTTACTTGCATCAATCTATATTTTCTGTCCTAAATTATGATAGTGCTTTTTATGTCACGCAAGGGAAAACACTCATCGCCATCAAAATATATATAACACAAAAAAGATAAAGTATTAGAGTACCTACACTGTGTCCACTTTTAAGTTCGCACTATATGAGAAACTTTTTTATTATCAATTTTAGGAAAAAAAATTATTCTTCATATAAAGTTCTGCATGTTCTAAAATCTAAAATACAATTATCAGATTTCAATTTTAGTATTATACGAGGTTTCTCAAAAAATATGAACTTTACTCAAGAGTAAAATACCTTTAAATTTGACAATATCGAAAAATAGTATTGAAAAAAGTTGATCAGAACTGAAAACTACGTTCAAATATGCAATTGCATCCATTCACATTGAAAAAATATGTTTTGTGCTTGTTTAATATTGTTTCTATTTTCCTAATAACGCTACCATCATGGAGACTAGTCTAGTCTCCAGGGCTACCATATTTGCGTAAAATTCTAACGCGTTCTGACAGTTACTGTCAAATATTAGTAGCTATCAAACATTCATTAGTTTGTCAGAGCATCCTATATTACACGTAACTACAGTAAAATTTGCATTGTTATTGTATCTAGAAATACATGTCAAAAAATAGTACATTTTTTTCATATAAATAGAAAAAATCGCATATTTAAACTTAGTTTTTAACTCTGATCAACTTTTATCTATAACATTTTTCGATATTGTCAAATTTAAAGGTACTTTACTCTTGAATAAAGTTCATATTTTTTGAGAAGCCTCGTATAATACTAAAAAAAATTTATATCTGATAATTGTATTTTAGACTTTAGAACATGCAGAGCTTTTTATGAGGAATAAGTTTTTTTTTCCTAAAATTGATAATAAAAAAGTTTCCCATATCGCACTGCTGTTAAAAGACTGTATCAACTCAAAAAAGGATAAATATGAGATAACTCATTTCTCTAACGTAAAATTTAATTCCCTACGCGTCAATAAAACCGTCGTTTAAAAAGTCCAAGAAACAACCATGGCGTTATAAGTCACTCATCATGGTTGACTGACTGTTTTTCCCCCCCGTACAACAATGCATCATCTTTAGTTAGGGCTGAAATTCGAGTGGTGAGCGCGTGTCGCTCTGCATTTAGACTAGACCGCATTATCTTGAATTGCAACGGTATTAACTGATCAGGTATGTGAAAATTTAAGTATTATTTACCACTAATACATTATTGTTGATTTAAACCTAAGTATGAACTTGGTATATTTCGAGTTGTTACATTAACAAAACATCGATTTCAAGTAATATTTTGACTAACGACCTTCTTGTTGGTTTAGTAACTAGTTTTAGAGTTAATACAGTTTTGTTGAAGAATTTCTGTCTACTAGTTTTTCGTGGTAATTCATTAAAATTTCAAAAATATATTTTTGTTACTAATAGTATTTGTGTGTGTGTGGAAGCAGGGATGGCCTAATAGTATTTAAAATCACACGTTCAAGCTGTTGGGTTAAAGTCAAAATAAAAATATTCCTTTATGATTTAAAAAATAATTTTGAGTTACTACATTATAGGTGACAAGAAATTTTTGGTTCACTTCGTGAATACATTTTATTTGTAGTATGAGCGGTGGGCGGCTTCCAGTAGATAATATGGCGACCTAAACTACGTCCATCGATGAGAAGGACAAGGAAAACAACATTAACGAACAAAATATTGAATCCAACCAAAGAAAATATTACATTTCACCTCTGTACAGTGATCAGAGTGATTTTGACGATTCGGACTGCGACCCTCATTTCATTCTTGGGTCAACAGAAGTTTCCAGTTTACTGCAGAGTGCAGCCACGAGACAGCGAAGTAGTCCTTCTGCAAGCAGCTCCAGTTCATCTGGACCTATCTATGTCCCGCATCAATATGCCACCTTAAATTTAAATAACTTAAAAGACCGGGCAACCTTAAAAAGTTATTAACATGATCCACGATAAATTTGTTCATCTTAAACTACTTCAAGAACAGTAGTAATTTTAAAGTGAACGAGGAAAGAAACCAAGTGAAATGGCATGATATTAAGGTGCTTCGTGTTGAAAAAGAACATCCCGTCACATTTTTCTATAAAAATTCTTATGAAGATGAAAATTGTCTCAAAATTTTTGTGCTTAATTCGCGACGGTCTGGAAACCAATCGATATCATTTTCTATTGGTTCAACACCAGCATACATAAGTAAGATACCTTTAACTCAAAATAAAAAAACAGATATAATAGATTTAGGTACTTTTTTCTTGTTTTGGTGTTGTTTAAGAAGGTATATTTTGTTATTCCTTTATTTAAATAAGTCCAGCATGTTTGTGTCACGTTTTTAAATATCTCGTTTCATAAGAATTTACAATTTGTGAAATGACTGATTACAGAAATAGTAGAAAGCTTTAAAAAAATATATAAATAATGTTCATTTTCTTTGTTGCTGTTAAAGTTTGTATAAGTAATTAAGTTTTTAGTAATTTTATTTGATAAATACATTATTTGTCTTTATTATAATAATATGGCTTTATTTACATCCTAAGCATAAAATAATAATGTGCTATAATGTAAAATTATTTAACAGCTCAAAAAATTTACCGAAATCATACAAAAACAAATCCAAGTAAATTGTAGTGAGTCAAAATATTTCACTTGTAACTACACAACTAAAAATAATCCATAATTTTTTGAAATTTGCTCGGACAATACAGTCTTAACTCAAAAATTGGAAATTTCTTGATAACCTGTAATCTTTGAAACAATCCATAAATACAGAAATACCTTAATTCTATCAATAATCTTATTACAGTGTTCACTTTTTTATTATCTTTAACAACAAGCGAGTAATCAGTTTTCTGTGATTTCTGAAAATAGCCTAATTTTGAGTTGATACACTGTTGTAATAAATAGCAGTGCGATATGGTGCGAACTTAAGTGAACACAGTGTATACTGTATATTATATTTCAATTCCCCTTTTAGTCTAGGAGAAATCGGCGCATGAGTACCGAAAACTATTCCACCTCAATTTTTTCATGCGATCCTCTTCAAATCGCCCTACTGATGATATAAATGCATGTTGCCATGGGGCAACCCGGTGCCATATTGTTTAAACCGAAATTGTTTAAACAATTGCAAGGAATTGTTATTTTTCAACCGGACAAATTTTTTTAAAATTCTTTATTGAAATACCAATAAAAAAGGTCCTATGACTTTTCACGATAAAGTTGATATTTCCAAAGGTATGAAAAAAGGTTCGAAAAATCTCAAATTTAGGTACTTTCGACCCATGAAAAATACAGGGTGTTTTCAAATGACACCTACAACGTTTGCATGTAGATACCTCTCGTAAAATTGAACAAAATGATATAAGAATTAAGGGGTCCAGCCTCTTTACTTTTCGAATTACAGGGTGTTAAAGTTTTGAAAAATTGAATGTTTTAATTCGATAACTTTGGAATGGATGAATAAATTGATTTGACATTTGGCATGTTTTTTTTAAATGTAAAAGGGCATATTTTGATGGAAGAATATTTTTCAATTTTTGAACCAGTGGTGTACATTTGGAAGAATATGTTACCTTTCCCCTCCCATTTTTTACGCCACTGACATTTGAAGCTATTTTGTATTCCTCAATGTTTTTAACGTGAAAAACGAATGACCTTAACGTTTCAAAAAATTTGTAGTTTTAAAGATATTTAATTAATTTAAAAAAAAAATCTTGTATTTCGATAACTACCAAGTACTTATGGCTGGAATATGTAACAGGAACTAATTTATGAATCAGCAATGCATCTAAAACATTTGGAGAAGATTGTTGAAAATATTTGTCCCAACTAGTGATTTTATTTAAAAAATATAGAAAGAATCCATGCAGCTACAGCAATTATTTGCGGCAATCGCCAGTCTTTCCAAGGTATGCGATTTTCAATGAGAAAACGTTGCAAACTGTGTATACATGTAAATGAACAAAGTTTTGGACATAATAATATCTTGTAATTTGTTGACTGCTTAACTCTTTTGTTAATAAAATCACAAGTTTGGTTAAGTATTTTCAATAATCTTCTCCGAATGTTTTAGAATTTTAGATGAATCGCTGTTTCATAAATTAGTTCCTTTTACATATTCCAACATGAGTACTTGATAGTTATTGAAAAAAATAATTAATTAAGAAGCGATCTTGTAGACCTCATGAAATAATTAAATATCTTTAAAACTACAAATTTTTTGATATGTAAAGGTTTTTCGTTTTTCACGTGAAAACCATTGAGGAATACGAAATTGAATAAAAATTGCTTCAAATGTCAGTGGCTTAAAAAATGGGAGGGGAAAGGTAACATATTCTTCCAAATGTACACCACTGGATCAAAAATTGAAAAATATTTTTCCAACAAAATATGCCCTTTAACATTTAAAAAGAACCTGCCAAATGTCAAATCAATTTATTCATTCATTCCAAAGTTATCGAATTAAACCATTCAATTTTTCAAAACTTTAACACCCTGTAATTCGAAAAGTAAAGAGGCTGGACTCCTTAATCCTCATACCATTTTGTCCAATTTTACGAGAGGTATCTACATGCAAACGTTGTAGGTGTCATTTGAAAACACCCTGTATTTTTCATGGGTCGAAAGTACCCAAATTTGAGATTTTTCGAACCTTAAAAAATTCATATCTTTGGAAATATCATCTTTATCGTGAAAAGTCATAGGACCTTTTTTATTGGTATTTCAATAAAGAATTTAAAAAAAATTTGTCCGGTGGAAAAATAACAATTCCTTGCAATTGTTTAAACAATTTCGGTTTAAACAATATGGCACCGGGTTGCCCTATGGCAACATGCATTTATATCATCAGTAGGGCGATTTGAAGAGGATCGCATAAAAAAATTGAGGTGCAATAGTTTTCGGTACTCATGCGCCGATTCCTCCTAGACTACTTTAATATTTTTCAAATTATTTAATTGTTTATTGGAGAAATTAAAATGTAAAAAATAAATTTCAACTTATAAAAAACTACTATTTGGTGTTATTTTATTCTACGCCTTATCATGTCTGTGGAGCAAATGGTTCAAAATTTGAGAACTAAAAGTGAACTAAAATTTGAAAAACTACTAAATCTTAAAAAGAGTGGTCATCCTCCAGAATTAAAAATTAAACAGTCAATCAAGGACAAGAACAAAAAAGTTCATCGCAATTTTCGCAGGTCTCTGTTTGATTTGTCTGATTTAATTTGCGGATGTGAAGTACCTAAATAATGATTTTACTGTTCCGTTTGTCTGCTTTTTTCGAATAATTTTGGTCTAATTATCATTTAATTCAAGTTTGTCATATTTAATACGTATAAAAATGAATAAAATATGGTTGTTTTTTAAGTGAGCATTATTTTTATAAAACAAGCGTGGCCCAAAAAATGCTTCTGCCTCTAGGGCTTTGGAAAGGAACGTCACAAATTTATCCTCAAACGGAATACGGAATATTTATTCCTATAAACTTACAACCATATCATAAAAAATTATGATACTTTCAATACTGTCGTTGAAATGATAATTCCGTTGTTACTTGAATTCTCACTTTGGTATGGTAAATTGAATATTAATTCGAAATATCACGCACAATAATATATTACTAGTCAATCTGACATTAGTCCACCGCTTTTATCGATAGGAAGTTGATATCGATAAAAAACAGCTAGGCTCGATTCAATATAAAATAATTTGTACTCTATACGTCTCACTTTTACCAAGTAAAAATTTATATTTGTTGTAGTTCAGTGCCTTTAAAAATCTGTCATAAAATTATTTATTTAATATAATGAAGAATTGATATTGGAAGAACAATCTATGTTTCCTGTAATGTGCGGAAGTGGTCAATGAACATGATATTGCCTAATGCCCTTTTGTCAGTTTTTGGTAATGTATTAAATCATTTATTTTATCAATTGTCATAATAGCCCTTTTCAACGTTGCTATTTATGGACAAAATTCACATTACTAGAATAAAATTTATCTGGTTTCCTTATCTTTTACATGTGTACCTACTTCCTAAATTTTTAAATAATACACTTGCAAACCATTTTAATCGTCAACATCCAGTAGCTTTAAATATATTTGCTCACATTCTCACTTTGGCTCATTAAAAAACAAACATATTAATTTCATTTCAAGGTCTCTTAGATTTTATTGAATGATGCAGCTTCAGTGATAATTCTGGAAAATGTACCAATTATTCTTTGATTAACTAATATCTAGATATTTCCTCTCCTTCTGCACATCACTATTTTCAAAAATATTAATTTACCATTTGTTTTTGTATGCATCAGCTCAAAATTGAATGAAAAAATAAATATTTCGAAATTTTTATTTTAAAGAATATGTAACACGAAGTATAGTATAATATGTAATGTATTGAAAAACCTTCTGGGATTGCATTTCCTATTTTTGACCCTTCGGAACTTACCAAGTACATCACAATTATTCAAAATGCATAAGTATTCCATGTATAACTAGGTATAGCAACAACGATAATAATAAGTACCTATTCATAAAGTTGTGAAAGATCAAGAATTCTCCTCCTGGATTGCTAGCTAAAAAGGATGTCTTCAACATGGTAAACTGATATATACGGTAGGCACGATGACGCGCAATATGGCAACAATAGTTTATACGCAACCTATGTACTTTAGGGACCTTGGTGGCCAGCGATTTTTATTGTCTTCTTTTTTATTTAAAGATTTCTCTAACATTTTCAAAGCAAGTTTTTGCTGTTGCTCTTTGGTGAAAAAACTTAATACACTTTAAATACTACTTAGTAAAAAACTAAAAAATATAGTACCTAATCAAATAGAATGGGTATTCCAGTCTTCAGCATTTCTAAAGTAACTCAATGACATCTGCGCTTGCCAAATACTATAATAGTCGAGACCACAAGAAGAAGCAGAGAAGTTTCATATTCATCATTATTTATTTTTCACAATGTTTACGTGTACAAATATTTAAATCCATTTTTCGCTCTAAGCATTCAATAAGAAAATGTCAGTGGCAATTTATTGTCAAACATTTTTCACACAACATTAATCATGAATTTTCTATTTAGATTCTGCAATGGAGAAAATTACTTATAAATTAAATTTGAAACATAGAAAGAAACAGAATTCTAAAGCAGACAAAATGCCAGACGGTGAAGGAGATGTTGTAAGTATTACTAAATTATACTTTTATCAAGTCTAAATAAATTGACTCTAGGATTATATAAACAAGTCACCTTATTCTTAGATTTTTTCAATTTTGAGAATACACCAGTTTGATACCTACTATATTTTAATTTTTTATAAATATTAGTACAAATTTTTGATTAATCAGTGAGAGATTGATTATGCGACTACTGTGTATTTTATTCCAATAAATATACAATGTCACACACATTCCCTATAATTGGTGCACTTATTAACATCAAAATTATCTGGATAAGAATACATTAAAAATATTAATTCACTACATCTGATAGTTTATTGTGGCTCACTTTAACAAAATAAGTATTCACGACACTCCTTTTTGTATTTGTGATAACCTATCAATAGCAGACTTTGACCACATTTTTTGCATCAAGATTGGCTGGCGGAAAGAATAAATCTTTACAATTCCCTTATTTCCTACAACTTTCCATGACCTGTCAACTTATATACACTTCTAGTCGAAACAAAGACCATTTCTGACTTACTAATAAGGTTTATTACTAATTCTCAATTGGAAATTTAGGCTTAACCTTCTTAACCATATTTAGTTAATCCATAATTATATCATGTGTTTACACCATCTGAAGATCTGAGGCCATCTAACAAACAAAGAAACCCACAATAAAATACATTACATTGTGGATTATTTGATGGAACTGTATGATCATAAAGTATTATATCTTCCTTCCTACCACTTTATTTTTAATTAAGAGTATTGGATATTTACTAATTACACAGATAGGTACTTCTAGATTAAAAATATATATTATCTTATACAAAATGTTATAGTAATTTTATAATTTTTTAGGATGAAGAAAATGATGTATCATCAGACACTTGTGTTCTCCTCAACAGTGGACAGATCTCTTCAAAGACTGATAGCAGTATTGATCAAAAGGAACCTCTATGGGTGACTGCAATGCAGATGTTCATTCCATTTCTTTTGGCAGGATTTGGAATGGTTGCAGCCAGTTTGTTACTAGATAAAGTGCAGCATTGGCCAGTTTATAGAAATGTTAGTGAAGTTTACATATTGGTACCTGCCCTTCTAGGTTTGAAGGGAAATTTAGAAATGACCCTAGCTTCCAGACTGTCAACTCATGCTAATCTAGGACATTTGGACACATACAATCAGAAGATCAGTCTGATAGTAGGAAATTTAGCCTTAATATTGTGCCAAGCCATTGTTGTAGGATTTCTAGCATCAGTAGCAGCAGTCATATTTGGCTGGGTTCCTACTGGTGAAATAAACCTTAAACATGCACTTTTGCTTTGTGCTAGTAGTATTGTTACTGCATTTGGAGCAAGTTTCATTTTGGGATTAGTTATGGTTGGTGTTATTCTTATATCAAGGTATCTTAATATCAATCCAGATAATGTGGCAACTCCAATAGCAGCAAGTTTAGGAGATCTAACAACATTGGCTTGTTTATCATGGTTAGCTTCTATTTTTTATCATACAATGGAAGTACATCCATACTTAACATCAAGCTCTATTGCATTAGGATTACTTTTAGTACCTATTTGGGGTTGGATAGCAAGTAGAAATGAGCATACTCGCAAAGTTCTATTCAGCGGATGGAGTCCTGTGATAACTGCTATGATAATCAGTAGTATAGGTGGTTTAATTTTAGACTATACAGTGTCACAATTCAAAGGTGTGGCAGTATTTCAGCTAGTCATTAACGGAGTTGGTGGAAATCTAGTAGCAGTTCAAGCTAGCAGAATTTCAACTGAACTCCATAGTATTGCTCAGCCTGGACAATTACCTCGTAATATGCAAATTTGCGTAAGTCCTTGTTCTGCATTTTGTAACAAAAAGCAATCAAGTCATGCAGGTACTGCTCAAATGCTAATGCTTATGGTAGTACCTGGACATCTTATTTTTTCTTATACTATAAGTTATCTTCAGGCAGGTCATACTTCATTTACTCTTATTTTTATGGTGGTATATTTGTCTGCTGCATTATTGCAAGTGTTTTTATTATTATATATTGCCCAAATTATGACTCTGAATATGTGGAAGATGGGAATTGATCCAGATAATTCGGCTATTCCTTATTTAACGGCCATAGGGGACTTACTAGGGACATTACTTTTAGCATTAGCCTTTCATCTTCTCTATTTTATTGGTGATAGAGATAGCGATGTGGGTGACTAGCAAAATGTTGAGAATAATATCCCGGTTGTATTATATGAAAGCCATACTTGGGGCCATACACTTAAATATTTTGTGATCTTATTTAATTGTACAAAACATGTTGAAATCAAAGAAATTGAAAATTTTAGGTGCTATTCTTATTTACTATTAAATATTTCTATTGAAATGGATTGTTTTCAATTTCCTACATTCATGTTGCAAAATGTTTGATTTTACTTCGATTAAATAAAATTAGGTACATTATGTTAATTAATATGGAGGAGTTGAAAAAGAAGAGGAATTGGTACAAATACAGAGAAAATATGTAGCACAAAATAGAAGGCATTGGAGAAAGATGAAAAAATGTGAAAGGAGAGAACAAGAGAAAAATATAATGAAACAGGAAGCCTAAAGATTACTGTATGTTTTGTAGAGCATCACTAATCTTAAAAGAAATACTAAAGTTTTATTTACAAATTAATAATTCTTTTTGTGATATTAGAATATAAAAAAAATATTCATCACTGCTTTATGAGCTTAATAAGTGTACATCTGCAGTCCATGATTCAGAAGAGTCTCACTTCCATTTCTAAAATTATTATTTTATCGATGAATAGTACCTGACATCCAATGTGCATTATGGTAGGTGAGTCATTTGGAGACAATCAAGAGTTGTAAGGCTATGGGTTCTACTGGGATCCAAAATTATCAAAATATCTGTAATGGTGAAGCTTAATAAAGTATGCTATTTTGAAATAACTGTGATTAAGAGCATATTTTTCGTGTAGAGCGTACATCTGCCTTATTTGCTTGGGAATGTTTTGAGTTGACATTGTAAATTAATACATTCATTTTCTGATGTCTCTTCCAAATCGTCACGATATTAATTGATTAGTTTATTCGCAAGATTTTTGAGTTCGTTCGCATCTATTTCAGAAAAATTATCGAAGACATTTGAATATTCATCAAGTTTTTCATAATATGCACATTTAAGCCCGGCCAATTGTACACTCAAAGTGTCTGATATAGGGTATTAAATATTTGTGCGAAAATTTTCTTGTTCTGAAAAACGTGTCTTTCTTTTACCTTTCTTAACTTTTCTGGTTTTTCTAAGCCAAAAATCTTCTGATTTTTTATTGAATATCAAAATAATATTTAATACATGCAAATCCACCGTATTTTTATTTCACATTGAAAAAAAATTGAGATTGTTTTTACTTTTTCTCGCCTCTAAAATTGTATCTCCTGGACCTAGGTGTAAGTCCATTATTTTATTGGATAGGTATAAAAAAGATATCAGATGTTAAGGTCCCTGGGACTTTGATCAGGATTATTGAGAAACAAAATCGATAACAGATTGTAGCGCAACAAGTCTATTTCTATTTATCATTGTTTAACAATATAGAGCTATTTAATACCTACAGCTGCTGCTCAGAAGATGTCGCTACAAAGCAAAATTGATTTTTTAAAGGGTTTGGTGATCGCGCATATGACTTTGATCAGACCTTCGGTAACAATCTAACAATAAATATTGAGTTGTGTGCAGAGACTTTTGGGTGTTGTTTTATGGACGTTATCTGTATGTATAATAAATGTTACAAAAACAGCTACTTACAACCTTTTGTCTTGCACTTAAGTTAGTTTGAAGCATGTTGAGTTTTTTTTTAATTTCATTTTCCGTGGCACGTTATATTGATGAATTTTTTGTATTTGCTGTCAAAATACAAAAATTCACCGAATGATATACCAGAATTTTGAAATGTCATATAAAATATTGGTATAGAGGTAATTTCCTGAATGTTTTTATAAATAAACACGTAGATATATGTGTGGAAGTCTGGTTAGTGTCTCAGACAAAAATTGTCAAACGATACTACTGTATATAGGCACAATAAGAAAAATTATATATTCTTTTTGTTTCCCAGCATAAATACAAATATTATATTCTACATAAAGTAATACCTACCTGTTAATTGAAAGTACGGAGAGTAATGTTTATTTATTTATGATTATATCCTTACTTAGATGTTTGCAAGCACTAACAATGTTAAATAACAAATGACTTCATAAGTTTTGTTTTCCAAAGTTTTAAATATTTTCTATTATACATCACTAACTAAATTTTCTGGATTTATTTAAATATTTTTGTCAACATAATATGATTGTGTATACCTAATCAGTTTCTCTTTGGTCACAAAATTAACAATTTTCTTAAATAAACAATTTACTTTAATCAACTTTAACTACATAATTAGGATACATGCAAAACCATAGATAACATAACACTTGCAAAACTACGTTATAAATATGAATTAAACTAATCTAATTGGTTAAAAATTAAGCTTGAACTAGAACACATTATTATGCCTTATTCTTTTGACAGTGTTTTATTGAAAAACATGGCGACTCTAGTTAGGGGGATACGGGATGGTAGTTTTCTTTGGTCTGCAGGAGATACTTATAAAAATCTAGATGGACTTCCGTTTATCCACTCCCTTTTTCTCCATAGAATATTGTATGCAATATAATATGTAATTAAACAAAACGAATTGTTAGTTAAGGAACACCAACTCAAATGGAGGCTGACACAAGGACACCTCCATACTAAGAGTCTACTGAAAAAGGGAGGAAGCATCTTCATAGGATGGGCAAAGTTAGTGAACCTATGTGCAGAAAATGTGAACTATACAATGAAACACCTACTCACATACTCTGCTTCTGTAAGATCTTACAAGGACTCAGACAGAAGCACCTTGGGAGTGGAAATAACACAACCATCACAACTACTGAAGATTCCTCTAGATAAACTGGTTGCCTATATAGAAGACACGAAGCTTCTGGAATGGAAGTAGGTAGATAACATGGGTAATGGTACAAAAATTCAGTTCGAGTGCCTGGGCTGTTGAACCCAACCCAAACGTATGATTGAAATGAAAAAATGGTCACAAAATTAACCATTTTCTTGAATAAATAATTGACTTTAATCAACTTTAACTACATAATTAGGATACATGCAAAACCACGTTATAAATATAAATTAAACTATTCTTTTTTTAATTTCTTGGGAATGTCATAAAATGAAATATTTCATTTCACATTTTGCCACAGATATGATCTACTATGAATGGACCTTAATAAAAATTTGATAACAAAATTTTGCAGTCTTAAACTTCAAAATAATTTTTTGATTGTCTAGTTGTCAAATTTTTTCTGTTGTATCAGTTAGGGATAAAAAAATTAATTTCTACTTATTTTTTCTTGACAACGGTAGCTGGAACGCTACCGAAACGTTGAAATAAAGAATTTAAAAATATTGTGGTTTAATTTCCCAAGAAATTAAAAAAAGAATGAATAATATACCACAAGGAACATACAGAAGATAAATTAAACTAATCCAATTGGTTAAATATTGAGCTTTAACCAGAACACATTATTATGCCTTATTCTTTTGACAGTATTTTATTGAAATACAGAACATATGGTGACTCTAGTTAGGGGGATATGAGATGGTAGTTTTCTTTTACTGGCGAGTTTGGTCTGCAGGTGATACTGATAAAACTCTAGATGGACTTCCGTTTATCTACTCCCTATCTCCATAGAATATTGTATGCAATATAATATGTGAATAAACAAAACGAAATGGGGATTTTAAAACCACTTTTGAAAAAATGTTCCAATAACCAGCAACAAAATTTATAAAATAATGCCTTAAAAAACGTGGAAAAAATATGTTCCAATTAACCCGTGCATATACTTGAACAAAAGCTTATATTTTGCCTAAGTGGATAAAGCAAAGTATACGCGAGGGCAAAACAATTTTTTCTTCACATGTCCATTACCAATATGGTTAACAATCGAATGTTTTATATTCATAAAATGTTCATTATATAAAGTTATACTGATTATTTCTTAATAATGTAAAAAAACAAATGTCAATGTAGGAAATATTCAAAATGCTCGCCGCGAACGAACGTCTTGGCAACATCTAAGTTTAGAGGTTTAGTTTTGTATACTAACCACCAAAAGTAGGCTGATGGCGTCAGTTCAGGAGATCGTGCTGGCCATTAGATCGACCCGCGCCATCCTATCCACCGATTTGGAAACATTTGGTTCAGGTACTGCCGGACATTGATTTGGTAATGGGGCAGTGCTCCATTTTGCTGAAACCATATTGTATTGGCAGGAACTTGTGGCTATGCTAGATCGGGAAATAAGTTTGTCAAAATTGGCACATTATTTTGGAGCAGTTCTAAATATTGATCTCCGTTCAAGTTGTGTTCAAAGGGAAAGAAATTATATGATTTCCAACAATTCCTGCCAAAAAACATCAACTTTTTCATGATATTGCGTATGCTTTCATCCGGTGAGGTTTCTCATTAGACCAATAGCATTGGCAGCAACTTTTTTTATCTGTCTTACATGACCAACCTCACGAAATTGCTTTTCTATTTTGCTATACATAATTATTACTTGGAATACAGGCGGAAAATTTGGAAATTGTTCAAGAAATAAGAGAGAAACTTCCATTTGTGGAATGGTTATTTTGTGCATTTCTGTTAAATGGACCATTTTCCTGATATTATTAAAGAAATTCAAACGACAATAGCACTGACGCTAGACGCTGTTCAAGGGAACTCATAACTGGTCAAAACCCACACAGTAAAACTAAAATTTAGATGAGTTAAGTTTGATGTTTGATATTTTTAGGAAAAAATAAAGCAACAATATCTAAAACAGTACGTGACTAAAATGAAAACTTGTAAACAAAGATATATCAATTATTAAATCTTGATTTCGGCGTAAATTTGCTCCCTTATCTAAATGTACTACACTTATCAATTGCAAGTGTAAAAAATTATTTGTTTGATATTTGATATCGTTGGTAACTAGATGCGAAAATTTAATAGCTTGTCACAGGAAGAGTACTTTGTTATTTTTTTAATTACGCATTTAGCTCTTACGAATAATAGTTTTGGCTCAACAAAAAATACTATTTTCTAAAACGTATAAGCTTGAAAAACAGTAACATCATAAAATCAAAAACAACGTGTTAGATAGTAATAGGTAATTACATATAAACACATAACAGTGTATTAATAGAAATAATTGTGTTTAGGTTTGTGGAATCAATAAAATATTACCAGAGCTGTTTTAAACATATAAACATCAAGTCTGTGTTTTTCCATTGAAATATAAATTAGGTATTTTTTTTCTAGGTATATCCTTTGTATGTAATTTCAAAGCGTGCATGATTATCACGAATGCAAAATATGTCACTAAAAATCTGGCAAATGCTCAACTTAATTGAACAATAACGTTTCCACGAGAATTAGTGGAAATTTGCCAAATTTTTTTTCAATGCATACAGTGTGGAGCAGTCAAATGGAATAAATTCGAAAACGAATAAATGAGTGCGTGATGGGAAATTATTATTATAGTTTTTTTCAGCAACAATATTAATAATCCAGTTCAGATATTTGAAATAAAAAATTATTTTTGTCTCGAATCGTACCCAGGAAGTCCTAGAAAATGTCAGTCGTTTGTATATAGTGGCAAAAATTGACTGGACTACTGGAATCATCCATTGTATACGATGTTTATCCGATGGATAAACAACAGTATTAGTGTCATTGAATGTGTTGAATAAATATTTTTGTTAAACCAACGCATTCCAGAAAAATAAACATTTTGCCAATTAGCATGTTTCTCAAATTTCTGTGCATTTTCTGTTGACAAATTTTATGCGTAGTATTGCTATTATTGTATTGTATTTTCATTATTTTATGCCATTGTAATTAATCCTTATCGAATCGGGAGGAATGGACTTGCAATAAACAAATATGTTTTATATAAATTTTCATTTTATCTGTAAATATTGCCGGTATTACAAGGATTATAAATTGTGATTGCTGCCGATATTGATAAACGAATCAATGGTTAAACAACATATTTATTTTTGTTTGAAAATTATACTGCTAATAAATATAAACATAATTCGATTTTAATTATCGCATAACTTTCTATTGAACATCAACAATTTCTACGAATTCTTTATATTAACAACCAAATAAAGTATTGTTACTGATAAAAAATGGTTTACAAGATTATTAGGAAATATTGAAGCAAGGAATAAGAATATTTGACAGGGCATTTTCGTCTGTAGCAGTAAATTTAAATTATTATTCCAAGTTTCAGCGAGAGTTAACAAATTTATATTAACCTACAATAGTATAGCACTTTCTTGCCATCAAATGAAAATTAACTCGGTCGTTCCGTGCCGTATCAGTGGAAAAAATAGGACGGTTGCAATCAAACAATGATTATTAAGTAAATTTGGTTTTAATTCCTGGCGAACGTGACTAGTACAACATAAACATTTTTTGACAAAACGTTGAAAAGTTTATCCAAAATCAATATCTCAAGCTTAAACACATGTTCTTTGCCTTCGATGAGGAAGATGAATACATGTTTTAGCTTTTGCGATTGAACGTATCATTGAACCCAGAAGAGAACAGTATATTGTACAGGTGGTGAAGACTATTATTATTGACCGAGCACCAAGAATAAGGTACTAGGTTTATAAATGTCTTCAACACCATGGTGTGTATACAATAATTTTCCACTACTAGCCAAATTTAAGACAAAAATTAAAAATAATTCACAAATTCACCACGAGAAGCGTTTACTCCGTAGTCTGACTGACAAGTACACTGTCAGTTTTCGATATATTATGAACGTACTCGTTAGGGTAAATTTGGGATATATGCCCTACCTTAATTGATGCCACTATATCATTGAATATATTGACAATTACTCACTGGATTATGTTATGCTTGCAATGAATTGATGTTTACAACAAAATTATATAATTGTAAACAGGTTAGTTAAGTCGAAAAACGACTGAAAAAAATTATTGAAAATTTTTACAAAATGGGATAAACGCCCTCTTGATGGGATTTGTGCCCCATGAGTTGAGGATAAATGCCCCTCATAGGGATATATGCCCTGGACACAGTTCAGTTAGGTTAGAGGATACAATTTTTTCCTTCGATGATAGATACTAAATCAACTATTGATAAAAAATAGAGGGTCAAGAAATCAACATTTATTATTGAATATTTCGAACAGCACTAAATCTATTACAAATCGATGTTTTTTTTAACATTTTTCATTTTATTCTGTCTCTTCTTCAATCGAACAGTTATTGCAACTGTTGCCATACATGGTACAGGTTTCGTGCAACCATTTTTGGCAGTCAATACAACGAATCCAGTCCACAGGTTCTTTTGTGTCATAGTAGTTTTCCAAACATTCTACCCAATCTGCCTCATCATCACGTTGATCTTCACCTGATGAGCTGTCATCATTTTTTAAGGGTTTGATTCGTTTAATATCAGAGTTTTTATTAATTTCTTTTTTTTACCATTTTGGCTCTACTCGAACATGTAGGTACGTTCTCTTCATCTTCGTCCCTTCAAATGATATGATTTTTGCTTATTGTTTCCTTGCATTCTTTTTGTTACAAATTATTTGCAATGGAGCAATTTCATGCAAATATTTAGATGGTGTTTCGTCCGTATCTCCTGATATTTGATTGTGCACTGGTGAATTGCGGCTCTTCATTTGAGACTGTGAGTATGATTTGGAACAGCTTGCAACTTCCTTGATGTTAGGTATTGGAGATTCATCATGCATAGAACTATTATTTTTGTCAACATTTTTCATGTCTGCTGTACTAGGTTCTAAAACAAGCAAATCCTCGAATTCGAACACGTAGTTATGATCATCTAGAAGGAAATTTCCTTCAGCTCCTGCACATGCTATCAAGGACACGTTTTCTCCCCTTTCTTTGGAAGTGCTTCTTTTCATAGCCACTACTTTATCTGGTTTATTATTTATTTGTATGCCACTCTCATCCATATTGAAGATGACCCATGGTTTCTGCACCAGGTCACACTTCTCTAGAGTTCTTTTCAACAATTCGTAAAACTCATCCACTTCTGCTCTATTCATTCCTTTTGCTCTGGCAAGTAATAATCCTTCACTTTTTCTTATGGAAAGTTCCGGGTGCCTTTCCATAAATTAATAAAACCATTGCATCCCTGCTGTTTCTGTAATTTCGCCTCGCTGTGAGAATACGTTTCCTAGACGTAGTTTCTTAGCAAAACTGAAAGCAATTGATCTGACAGTTGTTCTTGTAGGAGCGAATCCTGTCTGTTGTAATCATTTAATATAATTTACTAAACGATTTTCTTTTGATACTCCAAGAGCAGGAGGCTTTCCTAGAGGAACTTTTTTGGAGTTATCAGAAGTCAATCTTCTTCTGATAGTTCTAGAAGGTATATTAAATCCCCTACTAGCTTCATTGATGCCCATATTTCCAGATTTCACATTTTCGATAGCTTACCTCAAGTTCTGTTCAGACCACAAAACACGTTTGGTTTTGTTTGATATTCTGTTTTCTAATATATTTTCTTGGCATCTGAAAAAATTGAATCATTAATAGGGATTCGTTTCAAATTGAAGGGCATATATCCTCTGCTTTACTGAGTCATAAATCCTCCGAGTGTTATTTCGTATGGGATATATGCCCTGGCGAATTTCCTGGATATAAATAATCTTTTCTACTAATTCTAGCCTAGAAAACCAATTCCCAACTTATATCAACATTGGAGACGAAAGCTCCGAAGATAGAATGTTGTAATTCTTCAGAAAACTAATATTTCAGTAGTCATGCATGATCAGAATTTACTAAGACCTTACCTTACTAATTGTTTCCAGTGATATTTTGCTAAATCGTAATCGATCGTTGACTAACGATGGATATCGCACAACAGATCACCCACACTGCCGCGAGAACGAAGAAAGAGCGACCATAATATGCGTATATTTTGCGAACTACGTGCTTGGGGCACATATCCTCCTAGGGCATATATCCTCAGTGTTATGTTATCTATGATATATCCTACATTTACCTTATATGTCATCATTCATTTTTGGTTGAGCGCGAATTTTAAACTAATGGCATTTTTATTCAAATAATTTTATCTTGATTGGTAATTTCAAGCAGCAAATATGTTAAAGACAATCTCCTGGGTATACAAAATTATGTTGCACAAGTTTTTG
This sequence comes from Galerucella tenella, assembly GCA_910591685.1. NCBI lineage: Eukaryota > Metazoa > Arthropoda > Insecta > Coleoptera > Chrysomelidae > Galerucella > Galerucella tenella. The sequence goes on from CAJUYH010001541.1 coordinate 20,346, forward strand.
TTGAACTACTGTCCGTGAATTCTCAAAATATTTGAATTTGTCCATTATTGACCTAGGTTAATAATGGGGAATTATTAACCACTAATAGAGATATTCAACCTCTCAGTTGGCTAGAAGAAGCAATAATTATTGTCAACTTCACAGCTAGTAGTGGAAAAATTTGATTTCATCAAGGTTATACCTTCGGCGTATTTCCTAGTCTTTCGACACCCCTTTTTGTGAGCAGCACGATCAAATGATATGAAGTAAATGTGGAAAAAAGAATTTAGATATAATTAATTAAATTGTCATGTTCAATAGAAATAAACAAATAAAAATGTTTAATACATCAAAGTGTAACAGAACCGATCCAAAAATTAGTTTGATATTAAATTTTGAAGTATTACTTAAATTCAACAAATTGTGAGATTAAATTTAACATTGTAAAAATTTTTTTTATCAATGGATGGCTCCATGTACTGATAGGTTTGTTCCAGCTTGCATATATAGAAACCGTTATGGAATCATATAGAGTACTGTTAGACCAGTAGCCCATAACACATGTTGGCTTCATTATTTTAAAGAGAAGTCGTTTTCACCGTCGAGTTTAATGTGAAAAACAAGTAGAATAAAGCTTTGCACAAGACCCAAACTTGATAATCGACGTTACAGAGGACATTGTTTAGGGTTTTCTTGAGGTATGATAAGTTAATATAGCACTCTAAATCATTGACAAATTCGAGAACAAAAAGCACGATAAAATGGCATATTTTAGGTCAAGTCAACAGAAAATGAGCTCGATTGGAATAATTATAGTTCCAAGTTTATTCAATTTCACGTGAAGATGTTTGTTTTCAAGTTTTTATTAGATACCAAATTTAAAAATAGATTCCTATTATCATATAGGTACTGAAGTTGAGTGTTTTTCATTATAAAATACACGTAATAAAACAATAACACAAAATAATTTTTTTAAATGATTCTAATCTAATGTTTTTCATTTACTTTAATATTCTTTAAGTAAACTTAATTAACTGATAAATCGTCATGGACTCGTGTCCCGCTAGGTATTTTTTATCTTGAATATAAGATATTCTAAAGAATTTCGTAATCTAATATCTAACCATACCTATTATTTTATTGACCAAAAAAACCATAGTAGACTCCGTTTCACATAAGAAGAACCGTCTAGAAGCCTAGAAGTTGCAGTCGTATGCCCGAAGAAGCTTTAGGCCTTAGGTTTTGACTGATATTGATGTTCAGATCATGTTCAGATATTGTTATGTGCAGCTTCTTCGCGCATACGCCTGCAAATTCTAGTCTTCTATAGTCTGTTTCTTATTGTCTGACAGCACGCGAAAAGGTCACAGATGCAGATCTATATATAAAGGTAATATGAATGTAAATTCGGTTAGTTAAAACAACTAACTGACCTTCATACATTTGTAGAGTACATACAGTTAAAACAATACATTATTTTTGAAATAATCTTGTAACGCAACTATTCTGACTGAATATTTCATTAATTATCTTAAGAATTTGGCGCAGGTCAATTCTTGGGAGACATATTAACAAACCATTTATCAATTCATATTCCAGATAATTACTTTCTGATTTTCGAAATGTTGATAATATTTCCAAGAAATATTACTATAGGGTCCTACTAAGGATTGTCCTAATGACTACTTCGAAATTTGGCAGGTATAGGTATACGGGGAAACTTGGTCTCGCCCAAATTTGTATAATTTGTTTTGCTCAGAGTCGCTTACGTTCCATAAGTGTTAACTGTGTTGTGAAAAATGTCTTCAAGTTTTACCCCAGTAAAGTGTAAGAGTGTGCTTAGCTTACAAACGAAGACTGTAGTGTTAAATGTGCATGATGCTGTTGTACATCAAATGCCGGCTGCTACTGTTAGAAATGTAGTTTCGACATGTTCCAATATTACAGGAGTTAGTAAATCTACTATTTACAGGCTTCTAAGAGAGAGGAAAAATGGAAATATATCTCCTCCTAAAAAGTCAACTGGAAGAAAACCACTTGACCTTAATGAACATATGCAAAATACAATAAGACGAAAAGTATTTAATGAGGCTACTGTGCTGTCAGACATTGAAAAATAAACTATAGTGGGTTCTTCTTATGTGAAACGGAGAAACAAATCAAGAAATTAAACAGTAAAAACACCGTCAGCAAATCCTTTGTAAATTTTTATTCCAAATAATATGTTATATTCATTTTTTAATCTATGTTCAGCATTTGTGGAATATTACAAAACTGGTAGACCCAGGATCGTGGAAGAAACTGGAAACGATTATCAATATATGCCTTTTCGCTACATGGAAGTAATAGATAGTTAAGGCAATTAAATTGTGCTAATATTTTATTAACATTTCTTATTATATCATTGAACTTGAGGAAGTTCCAGCACAGTTCTATTTATTGGACTTTACCTCAAATCAATCAAACATGACAGAAAACACGTGTTAAATGTGATTAAAAATTAATAAAAAAAGTTGGTAATCGTGCCGAGTTAAATAATTGGGAATCCTCAAGAAGTGCTGTAAAACAATGTTTTTCTGATGGAAGAGATATTGACTACCCAATTCAGGAATTAACTATAACAAATACAAAAAAAAATTAAAACATGAACAAATCCAAACAAAAATTAAAACATGATGGATGTTATGATTAATTACAGTTTCCTGTCAATCGTATTTACTTATAGCTACAAACCGATGGGTTTCTGCCAATCTAGAATATCGGTTTGCGGTTGGAGGTGAAGATATCGCTGTGGTCACGACTTTAACATTTCCTTTACTTGGTATTCATTGTTATTTCAGTGTCATCTTTTTACCAAGCAAGTGCTCTTGGCTTGCATTCGGAAGGACCGGGGTTCAAATACCAGGTCCACCTTACCAGCTATTTTCAGAGGCTAATGCTGGGTCGGTACACACCTCTCAGGCACCTACCACCGTTCCCTCCACTCCCATTCCCTGAACCAAACAATCCTCATTCCTTACAATGTTGGCTGAAGTGGCTCCAGAAAGCCTATAGCGACCCGCTCCCCTCGAAGAGGAAGAATGAAAGACTAACCTTCCTTTTTTTTTCTTCAGTGTCATCTTCGCGCACAGTCACCGGTTAACTTTCGAATACATACGTGGCAAAATGAACGGTCACTGGTTCACACCGTTACCTGCCGGTGTCTAGAAAATAGACCGGGCCATCAAGCAACGACCAGAACCCGCGAAAAAGAGCACCTAGAGACGGTTTCTGAAAAGTATTAACGCCTGTGTCACAGCGAAAAAGTGATAGTAACCCATCCCATCAGGAATTTCCTCAGCTGCCTTCCACATCTAAAGCATCTTCATCATCCTAAGCTACATAAACAACCTCCAGCTCTTCTAAACCACGTTCACTGATGGAATCTCCGATTTTACGTCCCAGTTCTTCTCTGGCTTCTCCACCGAAGAAACCCTATCGTTCTCGATTTAAATGGTACGGTGCACGCGAATTCCCGTCAGGTTCCTTAATGACCAATATAATATACACTTGAGTTCGCGTCCGCCACTTGCAGGTATCTTAATCCCGCAATCGAATTGCCGTCCAGTTTATTTAATCTGTTCTGTTATCGGGACTGTCCTAATAGCTCACCCTGGCGGGGTTAGGTTAGGTGTCTTATTATTCCTGAAATAAATGTACAAATACCTTTACCATTTAATTTATTTTATATTTCCTTAATCTCCTCAATTTTGTGTTTTGTTGCGCGCAATTCGGCTCCTAATTTTGGTGTTCTTACTCGTATTCGGGTAGAAAATGACCGCTGCGCGCAACTCATCCCTGCCCAAATAAACACCTTTTAAACAGGTCAATTTTCACCTGACGGGAACTCGAGTGACAGCTTAACGTACCCTAATTATGACACAGATAGAGTGGTTATCCTGCGGGAATTCGTGTGCGTCCAAATGGTAGCTAGGTAAATTTATTATTTTCTAAAAGGGCTTACCTCATTTAACTGACGGCTCGTGTAATTGGTTTTGCACTGCAATAGCTACTCTTCATAGTGATTAGTGATTTCTCATTAACATCTGAAACAACGTAGCTGCATAATATGACAAACAGTTTTATTATTGTTTATAAATCATTTGCAATGCGTCCCAGTTTGTTTACGCAAACAAAGTATATATCATCAAATAAAAATACACCTTAAAAAAGTTTCCTTTAAATTTAACAGAAAATATGATAAAAATAGATCTTTCTTTTTTCTTTATCTTTATGACTGACACTAGATCTACATTAATTACGTTTATGTAAATCTGTCAGTATGTACCTCGCACGTGTAATACCATAAAATAATGATAAATTAGCATATCGACCCCATAGGTAACATAAAGAAGAATCAACCCTAAGCCATATTTACCAATGAGTGTGATGTGGGAATGCAACAGCAGAGACAATCATTGTCTCTGGCAACAGTGTAAAGTTTCTCATAAAGAGGAGTATTTTAACAGCCTATAGTCACATTTTCACAACATTGCCAATATTCAAGAATATAAAATAGCTAGAGATTACTTTAGCACACCTCTTAATTTTATGTAAAAGTTTGTACCTACGAAGTCACTTGGACAAAGAAAATATTTTTAAACACCACTTTTGGGTGCCTCTGAAAAACATGGGCGGCGCAATATTATTTATTATGAGAATCCCGAGATAGGTATTTCGCTTTATCAGAAGTTCTTAAATCACTTTTTGTAAACGTCAAACGGACAAACCTATTTATTTAAATGTGTCTATTAAACAGAAAAATGCCCAGATACCTTGACCTATCGGAAAAAAATACAGCATTTAAAAAAAATAAGCGAACATTTTAAACTTCTAGAATAATTGCATAAATATCAGAAAATAGATCAAATTATTTTATTAATATTGATAATAATGGGAGCATAAGGGAGCTGAAATTTCTCGGAATTCCCCTGAAAGAATCTTGCAACGTTATTTTAAATATTTACTTCAAATTACCTCTGTCAAAATCTGACATTTTGGTGGTTTCAACCAATAGCAACACAAACCGATTCAGTGATATCACCCAAGAGAATATTGAACATTTAATACAAAATTTTAAATTGAAAAAAATAATCTACCCAAATTCAACTCGTTCTTCAAATTTTATCACATAATTTTTTATTTTCATCACTCAAACTTGTTCATTTGAGGCAAAAACATTCAAACAAACCGAATTTAGATAAAATCCCTCGTCCTAACGGACGATTTTATCAATCATTTTGTTTTCATATTTTTGCCAAATAAACAAGTTTTCGTGGAAAAGAAAAAAATATCGATAAAATTTGAAGCTCTCGTGGCATTACCTTTGATAATAATGGGAAAGACCGGAATATGAGGAAGCTGAAATTTCCCGAACTTCCTCTGAAAGAATTTTGCAACGTAATTTTCTCCAGGGGATGTAAATATGTACTTTGAATTACCTGTGTAGAAATGTTAGACGGAAGTAACGAAATTAATTCTCGAAAAAAACATGCTCTTTTTAGGCTAACCGGAGCTTTGGAAACTTTGTAGGTGTAGGTACTTTGCAACAGTATTTTAGACAGAAGATTTTTATTTGTGCTTTATGCAATATGCTGAAATTTCAGCCGAAGGTATGAATACTTTTATAATTTTTTTTTCATTTTTGAGTTGTCTGACGTTACGTTTTCAGTGATTTTAATAAAGTAAAATATTTCCTAATGGTCTCCGTTACCACTTCTCAAAATTTCAGCCAGAGAGTCACTAGTGGCGCTAGTTTACATGATACTGGTTGACTAGCATGGGTCAATTTCCCAAAAAGTTATTTTCTAAAAAAACAACTTTACGCTGTTTCAAATATCCGTTTATAAACAAGAAGATGGAGCTTTCTTAATGCTTTTTTTAGGCGGCACTCGCACTGTCTCCTTGTTTCTATGGCTTAAACAATTGAATATTCAAATTGGGAAACCAATTTAGTTTTAATCACTAGGTAGTACTTGATAAGATGCAAAAGATTTGTGATTTTTTCGACACGCGAATTAAAAAAATTATAATATAACCATTGATGGCGAAAGCTGGCAACGCTGAACGAAAATTTTGTGACGTTTACTTATCTAGACAAGCATGCCACTCATGCCAGGCCATTTCATAGATTAATGGTTAAATATCACGACGTTACCACGTGCTCCAACTCTTGTGATTCATGTAAACAAGCTCCAGTTTCCAGTAAATACGAGCTCAACTGGGATACTCCGTTAGTGTTTTGTTACCATTTGAGACGAGTAGATCCTGACAATTTTATTGTTCAAATAATATTTTGCATTGTATTTTAAATAAATCGATTATGTTAAGTGAAACTTGTATTACGAATTATCATAAGCGGTGAGATTTTTTATTATTATATTGTACTATTATTATGGCTGTTAGGTTTCCTGTCTTTTATCAAAATATTTTTAATATTATTTTGAGTTTAGTTTATTTAATGAAAGTTTCGATCCGTCCCAGATTTTTAAAATACACGGAAACAAAGCGATAGTGAAACTTTCATTTGATTTAAATAGATCTACTTTATACAAAATTTTCAATATTTCGAATTATCAGGAACGAGGTTGGTATTTACCGTTACTCGGTTCATTAACTATACCTACCTAAAGCCAAGCTATGTAAACAAAGGTAAAAGTTTTTTAATTTCCTTTTTTAATTTATATGTAGTTTGGAACACCAACTGGTTTTTTATAGTTGCTTAACCTATTTCAGAATTTGCTTTCTGACTTGTCTTGGTAATACCGCTTGTTGTGAGCTCACCATCATCTTTATTGCCATCTGCTTCACGTTAGCTAATTGCAAAAAATGTGAGTTCTAATGGTATCCTATGCAATTCAAAGGCACTAGATCCGAGAATTTATAATCTGTAAATTATATAGAAACAGTTTGAAATGAATAATCTTCAAATCTAAATTATATTATCTAAAGATACCAAACCTTTGGCAGTATAAACCAGAAACCCAACTTGATAACACAAGTGTTATTTTCTAGATTAACTTATAAAAATAAATGTAGTAATTTTTGTGGTAACTTCATATTTTTATTTTTACAAAAATTGTAATAGATCTTGAATCATTTGTAGTAGGTATCCCTACTCGATTTTTTCATTTTTGCAGTAAAAATATCAGACTGAAAAAACATTCGATTATGGTAAAATTTGATGAGTTAAAAACGGTTGCAGTCTAATCCTGCAATACTAGTTGCTTTTTTCTATCCACCGGCTTAGCTTAGCTAACTACAGAATTCTTAGCTTAGCTGAATTGTAGTTCAAACGCACATTTCAAACGCTGTTAAGTCGACGATATCGGCGCAAGCGCATTTGCATACAAACAAAGATGGAAAGGTAAACAAATTAATAAATCAAAAATTTATTGAATCAGAACTTTCAACTTCTAAGGTTAATTAAAATAAAAATTACCAGTAAAATCAGGAAACTAGTAGCTCAGAAAATGGATTTACTGGATCCACATTTGGAACAACACAACAGGTCTCGAAGAATTAGAAAGAATTGAAATAAAAATTCAAAACAGATTCTATTAAAAGAGCTCCAAATATGTTTTTTAAGGTTAGAATCTTCATCAGATGTCAAAAATGAGGGACTTTTTTTGCATTCGCGATTAAACTTAGGTAAGAAATTTTGCTAAGTTAAAAATCCGGCATACTTGGCGGAGGCAAGGGGGGAGGTCAGTCGATCTTAGTAAATCTAACATCATTGGCAAAACGAACGCTAGCTTAGCCAAGTTTAACTTAGGTTAGCTTAGATTGGTGGTAGAAAAAAAGCAACTACTATTTGATAGCATACTAAAAATCAGCTATGTATTCTACAGTAGTATACTTACTAATAATGATTAATTTAACTCATTATAATAATTTCCGGAACAAGAAATTATGGGCTAATCGGTTAATAAACGTGTTTAATTTTTTTCCATAAATATTTCTATAAAAAAATTAAAATTGACACATTTATTATTATATTATATTTTACTGGAAAATTACACTGCTATTAAGTCGGGTTCCAGGAGTAATCAGGAAAAAATTAACATAGTGGTTACGGTTCTTACTGAAGGAATTTTATAAGAGGATGTTGGCAAAGCAAAAATTTGAATAATATATTCATCATATTAATGGTCCATTATATTTTTTGATAATATAAGTTGTTTTCCACCATTTCCAATTTTTTTCTCCACCAAACCTAACCTTACCGCTATAATTTGCCCAGAAGGTATAGGAAGAATTTCTTGAGACACATTCAAATATTTCAACGTAATTCTTAAAGTTATTGTCATTGCAAATCTAGGTTTAGGTGAACCCAGTATATTGAACTCGCCTTAAAGAACCAAACCTCAGTATGCTCTCAATATATTGACTAAGGCACAGTTTCCATAGTTATAAATAATATGTAATGTAACATATCTTGTAGGACTCGTTATTTTTTATTGATAAATCAACAACTTTATACCAGAGTTACTTGTTTATTAGTTATTTGAAGGTTAGTTTAATGATTAGAGATTCTGTAACTATTAAAAAACAGTTCTTATATTATTTGTTAATCCAAGGTTGTTTGTGATGGGACTATAATGTTTATTTACATATAATTACTATATACTACACAAAGATGTATCAGTTGCTAGATAAAACTATTTATAGAGAAACAAATAGGTACTTTTCCAATAGTTAAATCTTTATAGATCGTTTAAATATTCCCAAAAAGTTTATTTATACCTATTTAAAATCGCCGAGAATGAATAACTATTTTAAGATAAGCTTATTCAATGTAAACATTGCAAAAACGAATTCCTCCAAACCATTAGATTTCTTATTACCTATATCTGGAATCAGATAAAAGTTGAATATTTATTACTCACTTTATGAACAAAGTGAATAATGCATGCTTAATCATTCATGGACACAAAAATATTGAAGATAATCGATTACAAATGACAACACACAAACTGACCTTGATTTTATTTTTTTACAGAGAAACCAATATGAATAAACTGTGCCGTCAAGTTTCCATAGAATCACCTGGGCCTATAAACAAAGATTGCGTATTCAGCTTTGAAGTTCCGGTTCCCGACGTTCCCGCCAATGGAGCTAGAATTCGTGTTGTATGTGCGGGGGCTTGCTACAGAATGAGAAACAGATCCCCATCCACATCTAGCGTTTCATCTATTTCCAGTGTTCAATCAACAGAAGATACAGGATACAGTCCAGCTCACCACGGTATGAGAGATGGTGCCTTGTTTCCTGGATATGAAGTAGCCGGAGTCATAGACGCGTTGGGAGCGAATGTTTTATCAGATGAGATGAAAACGGGTACACGCGTTGTATTATATCCATATGACGGTATTCCACATGGTTACGCAGAGTTCATTGTCGTACCAGATTTATCTTATTTGGTAAAAGTACCAGAATCTCTATCTATGAACGTTGCTGCTATGTTGCCTTCAGGAGCCCTTTTGGCAAAAAATGCCGTAATTACCGCTCACCAACACGTAACAGAGCTGCTTAAAGATAGAGCCAATGATCATATTGTAAGAATTCTTATTGTTGGTACCGGAGGACTTGCCTTATGGGCTCTTAGAATCGCCGAGCATCATTTTAAGACTCCTGAATACAAAAATAGAGTCAAAATCACAGTTGCAACTTTAAAAGATGAGGGATTGATGATGGCCGCGGCAGAACTTAAATGGTAAGCAGTACTTTATAAAAATATAAATTACGAAACTACTTATATATATATAGTTCTTTCGATTTTACCTGTGTTTTTATTGAATAATTTGAAATTTGACTTAACTATCATATTTCGTAACTACATTATCTTATCTATCAAAAATTTTCGCAGCGCACGCCAAATGAAGAGTTTTAGGCAAATTTTTGTAATTTTCGTAGGGATCTCTATTTTTTTGATAAAATATAGCCTATGTTGTAACGAATGTCAAAAATTGTGACTTCTGTTGATATTTGTCATATTGACGGCGAATAGTTATGAAATAATAATAAAATTTTAACAAGAAAAAATGCAAATAGGTAAACTTTGTTTCGGTCGAACTTTGTACTTTTCATAATATAATCTAACTACGTAACGTTGCCGATTATGGAGGACGGCTTCTAATTAACATGTTTACAAGTGTAATTACACCAATCTATAAAAAACAATACTATTTTTTTCATTTTTATCAACTAATTAGTGAATGAAGGTCTGTTTCCTGATAATCCAAAAATAAATGCGTGATTAATTAGTCAATTGAAAATTGTTGCAATTATATACCCAGTTTTTCATTTGTTTGTTTTTGAGAAAAAATTGAAGAACGTGTCTAGGGACACACGGTAAGAACTTTAGTTCCTCTTAAGCAGTAATAAAAATTTTTGAATCAATAAATAAATACACATATTAATCTAAGAATTTATTTTACTCTGGATGAAACTTCATTTAACAAAAATATACAGTAGTAGTATTAATTATAAAAATCTTATCATTAAGTTGATTAGCACAAAGTACATGTGTAATGCCCTTTTACATTTATAAACAACCTGCCAAATGTAAAATCAATTTATCCATCCATTTTAAAGTTATCGAATTAAAACATTCAAGTTTTCAAAACTTCAACACCCTGTATTTCGAAAAGTAAATGTGCTGGATCCCTTAATCCTTTCATCATTTTGTCCAATTTTACGAGAGAAATCTACATGCAAACGTTGTAAGTGTCATTTGAAAACACCCTGTATATATACGATTTTGAGGAAAAAAAATATGATATAAATTCTGTTAACTTACGTATTCCCATTTTCTTTTTCTGTTGATTCACTTTCACTCGAAGTACTTTCCATAATATTCACTTTGCACTTGATATTATACACTCTATACACTTTCACTAATTTCTAAAAATTATATAATTTAATTCATATTGAAGCTCAAAATATTAACTGTAATTAATAATACAATTTATGCTGACAATCAACATTTTGCGCCGAGAGACTAGCTCTGAAGCCTATGAATCGCACATAACGCAGCAGCGTAACTTAACGGTCAGATCTTTTGCGCCGCGACCCCCGGTCGCTCCAACTTAACGTAAAGAACTAAAGTTCTAAAAATAGTTTTATTCTATTGGTTATATTTTTATTTTAGTGTCAACATTGTTCAGTGGAATGAAGATCTTTACGAAAAACAATTAATAGAAAGAACCAAAGATGCATGCAGTGGCTTAGTAGACATAGTTATCGATTTTGGAACTACCTCAAGATCATTGCACAGATCTCTACAATGCCTTAATACAGTAAGCATACTTTTGCATAATACTTTTCCCCAATAATTTGAAATTTTTTTCACAATATACTAACCAGAAACTATTTTTAATCCTGCATTTCATGTGGTTTATAATAATCAATATTTTTCAGGGAGGTGTTGTTTTAGTAAGTGAAGAAGTTGCCGAACGACTTTTGCCAAAATTCTCACGATTAATTCATGAAAGAAATCAAAAGATTGAAGCCGTAGCTCCAGGTTCTATTGAACAACTGCAACAATTAGTACATTACGTTTCACAAGGCTACATCAAACCACCTCCTTTTACCGAATTTTCAGCGGATGAAGCTTCAACGGTAGTGCAAAAATTATGTCAGTCCGAAATACCTGGCAGAGCCATTTTGCGTTTTCACGATATTCAGTAAAGTAGAATTGACAATTATTAACTTGGTAATATGTTTAAAAATATTTTTTTTTGAGAAAGTAACTATTATTTTTCTATTTTACTAGTTACATTTTGGTACTTTTCAGTGTCAAAATATTTAGTTGTAAGAATGAATGATGGATACACCCAGAAATACTATCACCATAAAAAGGATATGGTATAGTTTGTATCAAATTATATCGTCTTCACTTTTGCCGGCAATCATAAAATTAATGTGTCAATTGCAATAAATAATATGGCCAATAGCTGCTGTAGAAGAGATCGATACGGATTATTTAGGATCAAATTCACAAATATCTTTGTGTGCCTTAGTCTCACAGTTTTTACTGAAAACAACTCATCCTTTGGATAGTGTATCGTGTGTATCAAACCATGTTTCGTTCAGGTAGACTATAGATCTTTTTTCGGATCGCTACTTCTTAAAAATTGAATCTCCATTACCACTTATGTTTTTCGTCAATTTTACGATATGTGAATCCCATATTTCACCAATAACTCTATGGAGAGTGGCACTGGTAATATTTATATTGGTGTCATCTTCTTCTAGCTTCCTCTTTAGATTGTCCTAAGTAGGAACAATCCGGCTTTCATAGAGGGAATCTATTTTTCTTCTTATTATCCTGATGGCCATTGTCAACACGATGAAATTCCACTTAATTTTTCACTGTTAATAATATCCTTTATACAGGATATTTGTGTCTTTGTAACTAAGAAGATTTCTTTTAAAGCTTCTTGTTTAATGAATCCTATACTTACAAAATCCAATTTGCTTTGCATCTAATGACAAGTGTTCGAGGCAACAAGCTAATACGATATAATTTGAGACAAATGGTATTACGTTAAACTTTTATAAAATGGCAAGATTTTTACTAAAATGAAACTAGCTAAATTGTTACTCTCTGTCGTGTTTATACTTGTAGTACTGATAGTAATTTATTTCGAACTCTATTTTTTATTTTTGTATTGAATAGTTTTTTTTCACCAAATATATTTTGTGATTAGTATTATTAAATTGATATAGTTTTATATATACATATATACAGTGCACTTTAATAAGTAACTCCTCCCCCTCTTATCTTGATAACATAAAAACAAAAGATCGCCAACTTTGAAAAAAAACATTAAAACTCTCACTTATAACTTGTAATTCGTAAATTTTGGAAGCAAAGTGCTTTCAAATGCGGTGTCTACTTTTTAATTAAAAAAAATTAATGTTTGTCCCGTGAAGGGGGATCAAGTACAGTATATATATATATATATATATATATATATATATATATATATATATATATAGCTTTTCATTTGAAAAAATTGGATGATTGTCCCATGAAGGGGGATCAAGTACAGTATATATAAATATAGCGTTTCATAACAATTGGTAACACTTTCAATTATTGTTGATGTAGGAAAACATTGAAGTACAGAGCATAAAATATAATATTGTTCTGCATTTCAATCATTTTAAATTCCTACAACTAAATTGTTTGCCATATATATCAAACGACCTGTAAATTTAATTGTATGAAAGATTGCCTTCGAAGCAAGGAACTCCATATAAAATGTGATAAGTTTGTATTCTTTTTTATTAGGATTTACTTTTAGTTTGTATTTAAACACTGCATTTTTGTTTTAGAGTTTAATTTGTATATGTAAATACAATAACATAACAAACTAATAAATCATTTATAAATGTTCGCTGGTTTTTATTTTTTTAGATTTAATCCATTTAGATTTAGAATCTCTCTTACATGGAATAAGGCAAGTAAAAAACAAAAATTTAATTTATTTACGATAAAAAGACGCTGACGTTGCAAAACAAAATATTGTGATGTTGCCAAGCTGTAGTTTTTTTCTTTACTTAACGAAAACTAGAAAAGTCAATCTGATGTTAGATTGACAGTTCTTAATAATATTGAATACAATTAGCGAATACTATTACTTACGTCTTATACGGCAGTAAGCGGGAGAAGCGGGCCCCATTTCGGCATTCTCGTTCAAAATAGCTTAACAAAGTTGTTACCATCTCTTAACATTTACTGTTCAGCTGCTTAGGCATTTAACAACTACACAATGCAGATTTGCCTAAATAATTAGTTATGAAAATAACTGTTTTTTTAATCTTAAAGAAACAATGAGTTTAAAAGCACCAAAAAAACTTGTAAATATTAGACGATGATCGAATGGCAATAAAAGTCAAAACAAACTGGGGAATTTTACCAGTTGATCTGACAACGTCTTGAAGTTTTGCCAACCCGTTAGCTGTTGAGGATAAATTGTATTTACGGTCGGTAAATTAATATTTATTCTGATAGGCAGGAAAGTAAGTAAAAATGACATCATGGTCTTTTTATCCTAAAAATTCTATACTGCTCTTAACTTCACTTCACTCCTTATAGAGACATTGAATGATAATGTAACGTTATTGAAGCACAATCAAACTATGTTTATAAAGATGGAATTACTTCCGCATTTTTGTGCCTTTATCAGTTCCAAATGGAAACCTGGTTGAGCATATTTAAGCTAATTTGATAACATGATGATGAAGTAAAATGTATTTTTGTTTCCACAATAATGTCAAATTTGGGCAGTTATGAAATCAGACATATAATGATGGTACATTTCGACGTGTAATGAAAATCTATAACTTTTGTTCGAAACGTTTTTTGTATTTTTGTATAAGTTCGGAGATAATCGCGAAAAACGTCAAATTGAGGCAGTTTTCCGCTTCTACTGCTAATACGCTGGAAATTTAGACCGGGACAAAACAATATTCGCAATCTCCGACCGAAAATACGTTGAAGAAGTTCCCTTGCCCTCGACTCGACAGCTGTTCGAAAAAATAAAACTATACAAATAATAATTCTCTATGAATAACGGCAATAACATGGAAAATAAAATAAACAATATGAAGTTGAGAAAAGTTATGGAAAATTTTACTATGTATTTTTCTGAAAAATTATGGTACTATTATATAATTGGGCTAAACTCAGACGGACCACAGCGACAGATGACAACAGAAACACAAAATAGTCGCTGTGGTCCGTCTGTTTAGCCTAACGACCCAACCACGACCTCCGACCACTAACAACCACATTTAAGAAGTTGTCGTGACGCGTCGCTGTGGTCCGTTTTTGAACAGCAGAGCCCGTTTCAAGCGACCTCTGCATTTACCTTTAAATGTCTATAGCAATGCCGCACTGCTCATCAAAATGCCTACAATGCCCTTTTAAATGCCTGCATTTCTTAGTAATACCTAGAAATCTCACGCAATGCACCGAAATGCCCGTTAATTCCTCCAATTCCAGCAATGTCCCAGCGGTTTACCCCCCTAACCTAACCTACATAATGCCTTGGTTATAGTGTAGGTTGTAGGTTTGTTCCCGTACCAAGTTCCTACTGTTATGGACATATTGAGTCTGCGCAATATAAAGTAAGCGTTCCAGCAGAGCAAAGTTCAGAACAAATTATAATTGTTTGGGGTTCCCGCATGACTAGTAACTTGTTCAAAACCAGATCGTTACTCGTTTCGTATAAAATGACTTTTTATAGTACTTTTCAACAACTGTTTTTGGCTATGTTACATTAGTTTGATACAGGAAGTCAATATTATCGAGATTACTTATTAAGAACTTAAAATTTATAATTTGTATCAATTACTTTTTATTAAATACAAAATTAACTTCTTGAGAAGATTATAGTTTAATTTTTCCAAGTGTACATTCAAATTTAAAGTTCAATTTAGGTAATTCAAAGTGAAAAACAAATCAACCTTTTAAAAAAATTATATATCAAAATAAAAATAAGAAACAACAGTATAAACATTCAAATTAACCTATATAATGTCCAGTCAAGACAGATGCCAAGATTATACTTTTTAGAACTGTTCCAGCACACATTTGTTTGGAACTTACTTGGTACATTACATTCGCAATCTTTTCTTTGGAACCTAAACAAGTACAATCCTGTAAATATACCTTGTTGACTTTACAGATAGGACAACATGAACAAAAATGCAAATAGTAACAATTCAGTTATTATTATGTTTTATAATTTATTACTGAAAGCTGATAAAATTCCATATCCAAGATCGACGAATTGCATAAAGATACATAATACGGATCTTTTAAATAATTCCCACATGTAATGGTTAAACCACAGATGCTAGAAAAATGTTCATTTTCTCGAGGAGATTTTGATTGTCTTCGATTACACCTCGTATTATAACTACAATCACGAACAATGACGATAATATTTTGCATGAGTAATAATATAATGGAAAGCGGAAACAACGGCGATCAGTGGTCTAGCAAAAAGATAAAAAAATATTTATTCACGGACATCATCACAATATTGCTGAAAGATAGACACTGAAAGTAAAGATTGTGTACTCTGAAATTCCTCTCTTTCAGACTATAATTTATCCAGCGTAATTTACAGGGCGTGGGTTTTTTTAATAGGAGACAGAAAAACAGTTTGGAGCGTTGCGTTTTCAAATCCGCTCGTAGTGGTTAGGTGTGCGTTTGATTATTTTGAACCTTTAGCACCCTGTGAGGCCAACCCGACTATTTAAAAACTACAATTTTAATTGTAAACATATCAATGTGAAGTATGCTATAAAGATCCTAATGTATTTATTTTCAGTTTAAAGTTTAATTAAAGAAGTGAATGATATTGTGGAAAAAATAGTGTTGTTAAACATGGAGAGCGATATTACAAAAATGTGTTTAGATTTAAAGGAGCTGCTAGAAGGTAAATTTATTTAAAATGTTCGGTATAAAGAATAATTGAGTAACGTGACAAACTGCTTTAATTGAACAAATCGTACTGTAATTAAGAGAATCATTTGTTGTTGCTGCGCTGACGAATATAAGACTTTACTAATAATACCGGTATATACAGGATTTTTCAGAAAGATATATTTTATTGATATTACCTACATTTAAAACAGCGATAATCAATGTCGAAATAGAAAGTTTGATGTTGAATATACCAAATTATGTTATATTTGGAACAAATAGGGATAGAAAAAAAGATCAGTCAGTTGATCCAAAGAAAAATCTCTGTCTTCGAGGCAGAAAATTTTTTTGCTTCAGTGACCACAAAATTAAAACGGGTACCTATATTTGCAAGTCCTCGAACCAGGTAATTACTGAAGGTTGAAGGATGATATATTGAAAAAAACTCAGTAATCTGGAGATCATCCAAGAAAATATCATCGAGGACCTTTGGAATGTAACATAAGATCTGTAGACATATGTATGTATGTATGTATATATTTTGTGGTGAGATTCACTGAGACCTAAAAGATCAATTGTGCCCCCTTACTTCTACTTAGTTTCTGAGGAGAGTCTCAGAAACTAATAGTTCTTTAAGTCCTATTTCCCGGAGGAATTTTAGGATGTCTGCAGGCTTCAACTTAGGTAAATGTTCCTCTTCTATCCAGTAATCTCCCAGGTGCTGTGCTCTAGTCTTCTGAAGTGCTGTGCAGTTGAAAAGTATGTGGATGGAGGTTTCATCTTCCATGCCACAAAATCTGCATTCTGCTTCCTCCACTATTTTGAGCTTTTTTATATATATTTTTTACTTTGACTTATGCATTCATTTGATCTCAACAGGTTGTAGTCACCCAGAAGAGTCTTTGATTGTATAAGCCCTACTAGATCTTTCCAATGGTCAGATCTTCTCTTTTTCTAGGTTTTACCTATTTCTTCCAATATTACATTGATGCTGATTCCGCAAAAGGGTTCAGGCCTCCAGAAAGGTATTTCAGTCCCCCTCTTTGCTAGTTCATCTGCTCTTTCATTTCCTTCTATTCCATTGTGTCCTGGAATCCATAGTAAGGTGACTATATTGTTCTCGCCTAGTTCATTGAGTTTGTCTAGGCATTCCCACACCATTTTGGAACTGATTACACAAGAGCTCAGTCCTTTAATGGCTGCGACTATCCAACATTATGATAATCCTTTGTCTTCTGTTTCCTTTATCAATATTGAACTGGGCGCACTTTCTTATGGCGTGGATTTCCGTTTTCCCAAGCTTTCAGAGTATTTGGTTCCTGGGCCGAACACTCTTATCACAGTTCTTTCTATTGCTTTTGAGCCGTCTGTATACCAAGTCTGGTAATGGTATTTGGATCCCATTCCTTCTTGTTGCCTAATTCAGTAACGAATTTCTTTGATTATATTTTGTTTATTATGATTATTATTTTTAAGAGGTTATTGTGTATGCAGCAACATATGATATTTGTAAGGGGGGCTGGTAATTTCGCCAAAGAAGGTCATACAAACATTTTATTATTATATACTTTTGCCAAGAAACCATTTCAGGTATAGAATTCAACATGTAATCTGGCCAAAACTCACTCTTTTTGTATTATTTATTCGGTAATTCTGTTTTTATTTATGTCAATAAAATCTGTAAGCGCCCATTTAAAGAAATAAACTTGTACTAACAACTTTTTAAATTTTTTTAGATATATGTACATTTTTCTCTAGCGAGAAAATGGGAAAGCTATCAGCAAAAGATCAAAAATTAGCGGAATCTTTAATTAACCGATCAAAAAAGCAGTTACAAGAAATTTCTAAAGTTCAACCACCTACGACCAATGAAGATTATGTAATTATGAACACTCAAGGTAGTAATAATTAATTATTATTGTATATAATCAACCAACAAAAAATATTTTGAACTTTGGATTAATTTGATATTGAATTAATATTTTTTTTTCAAAATTGAATTGTATATTCCATCGAATTATTTTGTTTAATCTAATGGTTATCTATTTTTATGAAGGATCTTGAATGGTAATCAAAAAATCATCATATAATAATAATAATAATAATAATAATAATAATAATAATAATAATAATAATAATTTTTATTCAAGGAATATAATACAATATAATAAATAATTTAAAAAGAAATTGTTAAGAATACATGAATAAACATAAAATCACTGAAGCGCCAAAGACGCTTGTACGTGATATTTTCACATAATTAAAAATACATTTATAAAATATCATAGAATATAAAACTCCAAATATAACTATTTTACTGAAACGATAAACAAACACATACCTACTTATAATTAAAACTATATATGATTATTGGGAAAAGTAATAGTAATAGTAATAAAGAAATCAGTGAAGTGGTCACATTAGGGCAAATTGACATTATCGGGAAATATTGGCAGTATTAATTAGATTCATAACATCAAATACAAAATTTTAGGTTGACTAGATCATTGAATCTTTTTCTGTCAGTATTGTACATCCATTCCCTTACAGATCGTTTAAATGTTCCAGGATTATTTATGTTTCTCAAGTTGAGAGGTAAAATATTATAAATTTTTGCTGACAGAAATTCCACTGAGTGTTGACCGATTGTTTTCTCACATATAGGTATATTGATTGAGTTTTCTTTCGCTCTCGTGTTGTGACAATGTTGGACTGGTTGCACTTTTATTTTATTTTTATGAATATTTGTGAATATCTTTTCGCAGAAAATTTGTATAACATCAAATATTTTATTTTGTGAGAAAAGTTTGTCGCTAGAGAACCCTATATTTTTTTTATATATGACTCTCAGTATCCACTTCTGTAAGACATTAAGACCCTCCAAATTACTTTCTGTTACACCTCCCCAACTTAGGATACCATACTGCAACTGACATTCACCAACGAGAAATACAAAATTTTAAGGTTTTTCAATGTTAAAAAATCAACTAGGTACCTGAATTTAGTCAGCAGACCTCTTAATTTATTCTTGACGTTGTTAACTTGTAAGTCCCACCTTAAATGTCTATCTATTACGATTCCTAAGTATTTGATTCGATCTTTTTCAAAAATTTGTGTTTGGTCATCAATTGTTAATGGTCCCAGATCAGGAAGGTGATTGGAGTAGGATGTGAACGGTAAGTAATTTGTTTTTTGGCTGTTTAGAGTCAATTTGTTATATTTAAACCAGTTACATATTTGTCTTAGATCTTGTTCTGCTAATACTTTGAGGTCTTTCCAGCTTTCACCCTCATATATTATGGCCATATCATCTGCAAAACTGACTATTTTTCCTGATGCTTGGGAATGCAATAAACTATTTGTATAAATCGTGAATAATAGAGGTCCCAGTACTGTTCCCTATATCAACAAATTATTGTTCTGCATCAATTAAAAAAAATCAATATTTAATAATAATGCAAATGTAGGTACTAGTCGCGAAAACAATAACACACTTAATAGCCCGGGAGCCAGTGATACTTTTTTGTCAGACATAATGCCGGCTGACGATTTTTTTTATTTAAATAACTATAATAAACTACGATCTCTATAAATTTGAGCTGAAACAGAAAATTTTTTAAACGTGTTTTCGGTCCACCCGTTGGCCCACCCACTACTGATGCGCCAGCTAACGGTCACTATGCTTACAGCACAACCAAATTTAGCATTCAACAAAATATGGTCATTGGCTGGCTCCCGGGCTATAAGCTTTTTTAAATGACTTCTACAAAGTTTTCAAATCAGTTTATTTCCAATTTATTTCTATATTTTTTTAATTGATTTGAAATAAAGTTTTTCAAATAAATTGCAGTCATTGAAACAGAAAAGGAGTCCGAGCAAGAGCAGAGTGACATTTATTCTTCGGTGGAGGATGTGAATCCTGAGATATCACTAGATCCATACAAAGGTACCTTATTTTTATATTTTTATAGCAGGTTGTTTGAGCTAAAGCATATGTATGATGTCAAGATTATTTCGCGAGTGGCTTCGCCCCGAGCGGAATAAGGTGCGAGGTATATAAATGTCTTCAACACCATGGTGTATAATATACAATGTTTTCCACTACTAGCCAAATTTAAGACAAAAATTAAAAATAATTCACAAACGCACCACGAGAAGCGTTCACTCCGTCGTCTGACTCACAAGTAGACTGTCAGTTTTCGATATATTATGAACGTACTCGTTATATGTCAGCAGTCATTTTAGGTTGAGCGCGAATTTTAAACTAATGGCATTTTTATTCAAATAACTTTTTCTTGATAGGTAATTTCAAGCAGTAAATATGTTAAAAACTATCTCCTGGGTATCCAACATTATGTTGCACAAGTTTTTGTTGAACTACTATTCCTGAATTCTCAAAATATTTGAATTTGTCCATTATTGACTTAGGTTAATAATAGAAAATTATTAACCACTAATAGAGAAATTCAACTTCTCAGTTGGCTAGAAGAAGTAGTACAGGGAATGAAGCATTTCACCTGGCAATTGTTTCGTCCAGCATGGATTGACTTGAAATTTTAACAGAAGGTAGGTGATAGCCCAAGGATCAAAATCTATATCGAACCGAAGGGCGCTAAAGCCTTGGGGGTGGTTGCCATCCCATCTCGGGGGTGAAAATGTTTTATTACATTTTAACTACAGGAATCGATTGAAAAAGTGATTCTAAGCAAAAAATGTTCTATACATTTTTTTTGTAAAATCAATATTTTCTAAGTTATTCGCGATTGAAAGTAACGCTTTTTAGAGGAAAAAATCGACGTTTTTGATATGTTTTTCGCGGATAACTCGAAAATTATGCATTTTATCAAATAAACTGTGGAGAGCAGAATTGTAGCTTTTAAAAAAACAAGCAAAAACCTTTTTTTATATTTTTTTTAAAACCAATAGGAACCGAGATATGGCCCATCAATGATTAGCTTTTTTTCCCAAATGCAAAATGTGATAGATTCAAAGTCAAATACCGGAAAAATGATACATTTTTCGTAAAAAACTCAGAAAATCTTTTTCAAAGAGCATAATTAGACCTTTCTTTAAAAAAAAAAAGGTCTGTAGCATCAAAATTAAGTGAATTATGACGAAAATAATGTCAGTACTGAATTTTTTATCCAAAAAAATCGGTGAAAACAACCCCCTAACTACCCCCCTAATTAAAATTGATCTTTACCCTTGTGCAATTCTCTTTGTACATGTATGGTTAATATATCCAAGAAGTTTAACCAATTTAAAATTCATAGTTTTCGAAAAATTATGGCTTAAAGTAAAAAGTTATTTTTCATAATTTTGTATTTTTTACCCTTTCTTTCAAAATAACTCCGAAAATATTAGAGGTACAAGCAAAGTTAAATAACGAGATTGTAGCTTTTTTTATGACAAAAATTTTCCTGTAAGTAGATTTTTTGTCAAATTTATATTTGACGAGGTATAGCCGTTTAAAACGTCTATTTACGCACGAGCACCACCTTTTTTTAGCCCTTTAAACTCACCCCATTTAAAAACGAAAGGGTCTAAAGAGATTTAACTTACAGATCCTTGTAGTTCTTGAAAAACCCTACAAAATCGTTTTTGAATAAACTTTTTATCATCAAAAATGAAGGACATACGTTAAAAAAACCAATCGATTTTTTTTTCGATAAATTCCAATAGTACACTTGGAAGCATAATAATGTAAAAAACCGGTTTATTCGGCAGTGGGGCGTTATGTATACGACATGTTTCGTGTTGTGAAGGGTGGTTTTTAAAGGTTGAAAAGTTACTTAATGCACGTGACACATTTTTTTTACAACAGATTTATTGAGCAAATCCCTATTAGCATTAATTATTTTTCTCTTGGCAAACATTTTTTTTACATATAACACTAATAACAGTTGATTTTTAAGGGTTGAAAAAGTATAAAATTGTATTTTGAAATGTAACAAATTCATCATTTCACTAATTCAAACCAATTTTCACCTATCTTAAGATTTATAATGCTATTTTTTAATTTTTGACATAATTAGGGGTAGTTTTCACCCCTAAGTAACAATCAGGGTTCGTCGGCATGACATGATATTTAAAGCAAAGTTGAGCCCAATCCCAAATTTTTATGCAAATCAATCATAGGCGAAATCATTTTTTAAGGATTCGTGATTTTTTTTACATTAAGCTGTAACAGGGGCTGCTTTTTACGGGTTGAAATATGATGAATTTGTATTCCAAAGCTCAAAACAATCATTATTCAACTTATCCAAACCAAATCTTACCCATTTTCAGGTTTAAAATGTTATTTTATGATTTTTGACAAATAAGGGTAGTTTTCACCCCTAAAAACCGTTTAGCGCCCTTCGGTTTGATATAGATTTTGAACCCTCGGCTATCACGTACCTCCTGTTAAAATTTCAAGTCAATCCATGCTGGACGAAAAAATTGCGAGGTTTTACCTTTTTTTGAGCTTCATTCCCTGTACTAAAGCAATAATTGTCAACTTCACAGCTAGTAGTGGAAAAATAATATTGTATATCAGTTACACAGATAATTTTGTTTTCAAGATTTACCTGCAAAGGAGGCGAATGATAATGTTAAATCAGGTTGGCTATTTATGAAGAAGAGATTTTTATTAGGATTTGAGAAAATGAAGAGAGTTTATGGAACTATACACAACCACTGGTTACTGATATATTTATCTGAAAAGGATTTGAAACCGTTATGTACTATTAATTTAGAAAATTTCGCTGCCAAAGACTGTGATGACGACAAAAAAACTAAATTTGAACTTTTTAGTACAAAACCAAATGACAAGAAAGTATACCAAGTAAGTAAAAAGTTACTAATATCAAGTTTTTGTATTGAAATATTGCGCATTTCCATTAGTTCATAGCTCTTACTCATAAAGATATGTTACAATGGACGACACAAATTAACTTACGTCACAACAAAGAAAAAAATATGGAACATCCTAATATTGAAATTGAAAGAAAATATTCGAATACCAATGTTGCCTTAAATAATGACGACGATGATTCTGATGGAATATACGAAGTACTAACAACGTGAGTAATAACATACATTAATCTATTTACTGATGCATATATTAATTTATTTTAAGGGTGCACAAACCTCTTGTCGCCAGAGCTGTAGATGATTCTTCAAGTGTAAGATTTAATAACTATCCAAAATTAAACTCGCGTCTCAGATCCTCATCAAACAAAGTCAAAAAGCCTGTGAAGGTTCCACCTCCTGTAGTAAAATCAACATCAGAGTCAACTAATAACTCGTCAGAGTCACTAGTTTCTTATCATGAAATATTTACAGAACCAATCAATAGAAATTCCAACAGTAATTCTACTAAAAGCTTGGGAGATTCATTTTCTGATAATAGTGAAGATTTACTATACGAAACATTTGTCTATGCTAAACAAAATATTACTATTAATAAGTTGAAAAGAGAATCGTCTAAGAAAACAATGTCACTTCCGCCAGCGCTGCCCGTTAAACGAAAATAAGGTTTTCGCGAGGGTTTTCGTGATTTTGTAAAAATTTGACCAACAACAATAATGCATTCTTATTTTTATCGATATTATTAGAATTGTAGTGTTATTTTAATGCTATTAATGTATATCTATTTTTTTTAATTTTGTTACTACGCCAGTCCGTATGGGTTATTTTAGACCAAAAGTACAAGTAATTAGCAATACGGCTGATTTTTTTTAAGCACCTTGAAGTATGTGGATTAATATAAAAAAAAAGTTTACCAGTCTATCGATTTCCCAAATTAAAAAAAAATCAGAACACTTTTTTTTACGAAATTTTCCAATATTTCACGCTGGGAGGAAGGTGTAGAAGAATAAAAAATACCACCGTGTAGGGGAAGTGTTTTGCAATAAAAAAGGTCCCATGCGTTATTTTCGTCCGATCAATGGTTTGTCCGTAAAAAAGTCGGTAAACTAAGTATGTGTTCCGCATCCGCGCGACTCTGCTGCACGGCGGAAAAAAATATAAATATTCAATCAGAATTTTTTTTCAATCTTTGGTGAGAGTTAAGGTTGTAAATAATAAATAAAAGGTGATAAATTAATTTTTACATATTTTTATTGGAAAAAGAAATGAAAAAATTATATCTTAAAATTATATATTATATATATATAGAGGCCGTATCTCGATAAAAACTGATAATTGTTAAAAGTGCCAAGGGGCAAAAAAGTTTCAAAAATAATGTGTTTGAATAATGGTGCCACAATAAGCATTAAATTGTAACGTACACAAAAATTTTGGGGGGTTTAGGGGATCTCAACTCCCATAAATTTTTAACGGGGTGCAATAATTTCTCAATTTTTTTTTAAGATGATGCTCTTATCATAAGAAAGCCACTTGTCAACTTTCAACTGTCGAGATATTTGAAAAAATCTATTTTCATTTGGTAACTTCGAAGGGTTATAACTTTTTTAGCATGCACATTTGTACTAGGGTAACTTGGGTTGGATCGAGTTATTTTTAGCCCCAGAATATGTGGTATGATTTATGACCTGCCTTTTTGTTACACCCTGTATAATGTGCATCAATCCCTAGGATTATTAGCGCTCAACAAAAATTTACAGCAGATTAACATTAGTTACAGAAGTAAGTGAAACATGGTATTAACCTAAATCAAATTACATTATTTCTGAATTTACTGTAATATTAAACTATAAAAGTAGATCGTCAAATTTTATTTAGTATTTGAATGGATTTCAAAAAGTCCATTAGCTGAGGCACATCGCAGTTTTCACCAAGTGCCTCTCCTATTTGATCGGGGATGTTATGAATTTGCCTCTGTAGCCGGAACTTTTCACATTCCAATAGTACAGGGGTTCCCAAACTTTTTTTGGTATACTGCCCACTTTAAGAATAAATTATTTTTTCACGCCCCCCTTTTTAAACATACTTAAAAACCGCTAAGTACTTATAACTGATTATTGAAACGCAACTTTATAGTATTCGGACAGAGTATCTTTTATTGAAAATAAAACAAACATAATCAATTCTTATATAAAAACTAATGTGAAGTGAAATGAAATAAAATAAATTTACGTCGTTTATATACATAAGCAGCACGTACCAACAGGAATAAGACAAACGTGCATAAACTCGTTTATCTCATTCGACGCCCAATCGTACTCGACAAGCAAGAACAAGTATTATAGAACCAGCCGATTGATACAGGAATGTACAAATCGGATTATTTAACAAAAACTTGTTAAAACATGATTGCCCGCGGTCTATTATATCGAACCGAGTTTGAGCTATATCTTAATTAATATTAGTTGATGTTCACAAGATGTAGTCGAGAATCGAGAGCTCAGTCGGTGTCTAAGAGTCTTCCTAGCTAGGTAGATGAAATTATAAATCGACCCCAAAGCCCTACACAACGCCCCCTTTTTTTTCTGGGTCTCTTACCGCCCCCCTTTAGGCCTGCAGCGCCCACAAGGGGGCGCTATCGCCCATGTTCTTATCGTACGTGACTTACTGTCAGATGCTGATTGCAGCTGTCGCACACGCACGGGGAATGGGTCATAAGATAGTCATGGGAGAATCTTGTATGTCCAATTCTGAGGCGCGATAAGATCGTTTGCTCTCTTCTTTTCATCGGGAATGATCTACAAGGGCTCACGTATTTCTTTATTCTGCGGAGCTTAGAGTTTGATTCAGTCCAACGGTCTTGCCAGTATTTATAGACTGAATGTTTCACGAAGTTTTTTGCATCCAAAACAGAAAACTTTGAGACTGTGAGAGAATTGAGGTCCTGGATTGATTCCCTTGCTTCTGTGTCTGCCTGTTCGTTCCCGGGAATTTCAATGTAAGAGAGTACCCACATGAATTTAACAGATTTTTGGGCCTCTTGTAGCTGGAAAAGTTCGTTTTTAACTATTTGTAACAAGGAGTTTGAGGGATAAATGTGCTGGATACTATCGATGGAGCTTAGAGAGTCAGTAATTATTAAAAACTGCTGGGAATCCACATTACTCGCAAAAAGCAACGCTTGGTAAATTGCATATAATTCACCAGTGAAGACGCTCGCAATTGGAGGTAATTTGATTTTGATAGACTCGGTAGGTGCAATAACGTATGCGCCTACTCCATTTTCCATCTTGGAAGCGTCTGTATACAGTGGGGTATATTGGAATAGTTGGGAGATTTTTTCATAGAATGCGTTTTTATTATTCTTGCATTTGTTTCTTTTTTGTCTACGCAAACCCCATTAAAATTACTCCAGTTTTATCAAAGTCACAGTATTTAATATATATATATTTTCTTGTAAATTCAAGATTCCTAAAATCTACAAAATAATGAAAAGGGCTGTATTTCGTAATTAGGAAAAATTAATTATCCTCAAATTTTATCCATGGAACAGACCTCCTAAATAACAGTTTCCATCCTTCGAAAAATTGTTTCAATGCCACTTAATTATATAATATATTTTTTATTGAGATACTGGGTTTTTTATTAGAATATAATATTTATATATGAGATATTTGCTAAAAATGAGCATGTGCTATGACAAAAAAATGCCATCTTAAAGTTGACACTTCCCTCTTCAAAACGCCGTATTACAATTATTTATATCTAATTTATAACTGTACACTAGTTTATAATGTACTCCGCCGCGCTTCAGAAAATAGAGTCGCGCGGATGCGGAACACATACTTAGTTTACCGAATTTTTTCCGGGCAAACCATTGCTCGGACGGAAGAAACGCAGGAAACCTTTTTTGCTGCAAAACACTCTCCCTACACGGTGGTATTTTTTATTTTCCTCTACCTTTCTCCCAGCGCGAAATAATGAAAAATTTCAAAAAAAAAAGTTTTTTGATTTTTTTTTCTAATTTGTGAAATCGATAGACTGGTAATAGTTATTTAACCAACAAGTGTATTAATGAGGGCCATTAACAATCGAGATACTCGCTCTGCTCGTGCGTTAATGTTCGAGATTGTTAATTGCCCTTTTAATACTCGTGTTAGTTACAATATTTAAAAACTAAAAATATTTATTTGCTTCATACGTCAAAAATTGAAATGTATGTTTCGTTGCCTACACCACAGGTACCTAATTGTCAATATAAATATAATGTATAAGATGTGCGTTGGGTTGCCTGCAGATAATCGTTGAGTAATGTAGGTAAATGATACATTAATGGGTGTCATTAATGTATGATTTTGTCTAATTTTGAGAACGTTAATAGCATATGTTAATACACAGTAGACGGAAAACTTTTTTTTATATTAATCTACATACTTTAAGGTACTTATGAAA
>CAJUYH010001542.1:0-48096 GCA_910591685.1 Galerucella tenella
TAGACAATCATATCGTTGGAATGTCATAAAATGAAGTGTTTCATTTCACATTTTGCCACAGATATGATCTACTATGAATGGACCTTAATAAAAATTTGATAACGAAATTTTGCAGTCTTAAACTTCAAAATAATTTTTGATTGTCTAGTTGTCAAATTTTTTCTGTTGTGTCAGTTAGGGATAAAAAAAATTACTTAATTTCTACTCATTTTTTCTTGACAACGGTAGCTGGAACGCTACCGAAACGTTGAAATAAAGAATTCAAAAATATTGTGGTTTAATTTCCCAAGAAATTAAAAAAAGAATGAATAATATACCACAAGGAACATACAGAAGATAACCTTATTATTGTTCTATACGCTCGTCTTATAATTTATTATCTCTCTTTTTTTTATTTTATTTTCTCAACTATTAGTAATAATTGCCGATTCCGGAAGCAGCCCAAAGCCAACGCATTTGTTGGAATATGGAGATCTGGGCGGTGGGACAGGTGATTTATCATTCTGGCGAGAATCGAATAAGGAATGCAATTAGAGGAGGAATGTCTTTGCTTAAATCTCCTCGCGCGTATCTCTCTTTTATCATAATTACCTGGGGTGACTAGTTTGTTGTACATGCCAAGTGCAGTAGCTTGCAAAAGCAGGAAATGATAAGAATTAGCTGACTGTTATCTTAATTTTAGATGTAGCTTGGGGGAATTTCCAAACTTTTTTGTTTTAAAAAAGGAATAATTGTACCAAATTTCTTTTTTATTTGAATGCAAAGTGTAACTTCAGTCTGATAACTGTTGCAACTCGAGGAGTTGAGATTTGATGGTAGTTTTTTTAAGATAAGTAGATAAACTAAAAGTATTTTGCTGTATAGAAACCTACTTTTTCCACTATTCTCTCTATAAATGAGGATAATGAATATAAAATAGGTAAAAATGTTACCGAAGTAATAAGATCAATTATTAGTGTGGATGACTCGTTATTCAATTTTAAAAGAAAAAGTTCCCATAAACATATCTTAAACGTTTTAAACTACTCTAGAAAATTGCATTACCACCATAGGTATGTACTGCAAGCGAAGAACGTCATGGCGAGCCCACCCCCATGCGCACAAGCTCATTTTCGATGTTTTTTAAACTACAGCTCTTGCAAGACATATAAATGCTCTGCACAGAGGCGTACCATTAGTTCTCCTCCAATTCTATTGGCGTTTGGCATTGTCTGAATGATGTTTGTGGTATAGGTACGACACTGACCGGCAAGAGGCTTATATACAGTGTGGAAACCACTTATGGAATAAAATTCTTTATGTCAATATTTTAGAAAATTATGAAAAATGCCGAGACACGTCAACTTTTGAATTGAGTTGTGCGTTATGTAAACATAAATGTAAATGTACAGGGTGATTCACGCAAGTATGCCATAGTCGGTGTTGCTTTTTTTAATGAAACACCCTGTATATTCGCATAATTTTGAATTCCTCTTAATGAACCGATTGCAACAAACTAAATAATGCATGGTCAATTATGGATTATACAGGGTGAAATTTTTATTTCTCAGTTATTAAACACATACCTACATAAAATACCTGATGTATTTGATTTTAATACATTGAAATAAATGATCAAAATGTTCTCCACCTAGTTGTTGGCAATAGCACAGTCTCCTATAGAACTCCTCCTTAACTTTGTTTAAAGTTTGAGGTGAAATATTCCGTATTTCTGTAGTTATCCTGTCTTTGAGGTCTACAATGCTGGTTGGTTTTGTTGCATATACTTTGTTCTTGAGATTATCCCACAGAAAAAAATCTAACGGCGTAAGGTCTGGTGATCTAGCTGGCCACTCAATAGTACCCCTTCGTCCAATCCATTTATTGGGGAAGATTTCATCTTAATTTCATCTTGCTGGAACCAAACATTTTCATTCGGTAAGCTAGGATCTATTGCGTTGGGATGTAAGTTTACCAACGCAGGAATAACTTCATTTCTAAGCATATTTAAATATTTTTCAGCTGTCAAATTTCCACCTATAAATATAGGACCAATAATATGGTCGCTTATGATACCGGCCCAAACGTTCACCTTTTAAGGGGCCTGAGTATGTTTTTCACGCATCCAATTACAGTTCTCTACAGTTCTCTCCATTCAATGTGAATGTTGATTCGTCAGAAAAAAGAATGATACCAAGAGCTATCTCATATCTGTTCAGCTTATTCATCAATCTTTCGCAGAAATCCATTCTACGATCTGGATCGTCTTCTGTTAACTCCTGCACAAAAGTCAATTTGTAGGGATGACGTTTTTCTTTGTGAAGACATCTTAGAACAGTTGTATGACTAATATTATTTTCAGGGGCAATTTGACGTGTACTTGAAGTTGGATTCTCTTCGACACTTAACAAAATATCCACTTTCACATCATCTTCAACGAAGTGTGGTTTTCTTTTCAATGGTTTGACATGTCCAAGCTCTTTGAATTGTGCATGAATTTTAGACACAGTACTTTGTGAAATATTAGGCAATTCGGGATACCTGTGATTAAATAAGTTTGCCACTTCAACTTGACTTCTGCTTATCCCCGTACCCGAACATCATTAAAATCTCAATTCGATGAGTCTCAGTTAAATATTTCATTGTTATGTCGATAAGGAAAGAGTGTTTGACAAAGATTTTACTTTTTCAGTATAAACTGTCAACACATCAACAACTGACAGAATAGAAAACAATCCACATTATTTACCGATTTTGTCTAATTATTGGCGTTTTTATGCAATTTTTAGGTATTTTTAGGTTTTGTTTAATATACAAATACGTCCAATAACTAGTTAGTTTATGATAAATCCATGTTTAGCTAATTTAAAAAAGTACCAATATTTCAAGTGTAAGAAATTATTAATTTTAAAATTTCACCCTGTATAATTCATAATTGACCATACATTATTTAGTTTGTTGGAATCGGTTCATTAAGAGGATTTCAAAATATACAGGGTGTGTCATTGAAAAAAAAACAACACCGACTATGGCATACTTGCGTGAATCACCCTGTACATTTAAATTTATGTTTACATAACGCACAACTCAATTGAAAAATTGATGTGTCTCGGCATTTTTTATAATTTCCCAAAATAATGACATAAAGAATTTTATTCCATAAGTGGTTCCCACACTGTATAGGTAATAATAATTTAGTTGGGAGAGTCTATACCTGCGCGATTGCTCGCCATCCCGTTTAACGCTTGCAGTACTTCTATTATTCCTTCTTTCAATTATCCAACTCATTATAAACTACAATATTGCAAATGTACTCGACATTTTCATTTCCTTTTATATTAAACATCTCGAACATGCAGCATAAATTGTCAACGTAGTGTGAGAAAACGTTGTTTTGTGAGAATATGTTCTTACTAACGGCGAACTCGTTTTACACTCAAGAAATTGTCTTTGTAACTATATCATCTAGGATCAAATTATGTACGGTGTCAAAGAACACGTTTGTCAGGAGCAAACGTTATTTAAATTCAATATTGAATGTTAGCGCACGACTTCTTGAAAACAACAGCATTGTTTTAATGGAGCATTGAACGAGGTTTTAAGGGCAGGAGTTGGGAGTCAGCAAGACGATTTAATGACAACTTTTCAGTTAGCTGAACTTATAATCGATGGAATACGGGAAATACGGTACAAAACCTTAAAAGGGGGAGAAATATACAAAATATTCAGTGAATTAAATGTTCAAAGTAATGTTAAATTTTTGCAAACCACCCCCTGTCATATCAGGAGTATGTTTTCAAGAAGCTTGTTGAATTATTTCCTCCATGTCCCGTTCTCCGGACAAGGATTCTTTCGAAAACATCAGATTTAATGAACCTCATTTAAAAAAGTCGATGGGTTTTACATCCGTGGATCTAGCTGGTCAATTAACAGCATAGGAAAATGTACAGAAGTATACTATATAGCCACACATCAGCTTTATATAGCCACACATCAGCTTTTAAAGCATTTGGTCTCAAACACCATTCTACAATCCTAGTTAAAGAGCTCATGGAGTTAAGAAGCTGCTTCCTTAGGATATTGAATCAATATGTAGATCAGAGTGGTATAGGTTTCCTCGAAGTACTAAGGCAGATTTAGACATATCCAGTACGCCAGCGTGATAGTGGCCCCATGTAAGCACTTTTTTGGGCCAGCTCAGCGCTGTCAGACAGTGCTGTCCCAAATAGAGAGCTTGTCTATTTTTTCTGTCAGTAGCGCTCACCCGCGTCAACCCTAACACCCGAGACAGTGTTGCGGAAACGTCTAAACACATTGTGCCAGTCGTTAGAACACTCTGTAGAGTGAACAGTGACAGCGGTAAAATATCCCGAAAACTGAACGAAATAGAAACGTTCAAGTTGGTTCAACTTTACCGAGAACATGAATGTTTATGGCATCTGCGACAATTATGTGACGTAAAACGTAACGCCAACCTGTACTCAGAAGGATCTTCTCCTTTAAGTTGTTGTAGCAAAGACGAACCTCCCGTTATAGTCCTATCGCTGATCCATTTCCTCATCCATATTCGTTTTTTCTTTAATATTTTGTCCTCCAACATATCAGTAACCTCCTGTAGTAATAGCGCGGAAATTGTCTTGACACATTTCCTTTTAAACAGCCGGCTTTGCCCTACATTCAGTTTTGTAACGCAGCTGATCATAAGCACACACTAACGATGACGTGGTCAAGAGCTGGCAGTGTCCTAGATGGCGTGCCAGTGAGACTGGTGCCAGATACGTCTAAATCTGCCCTTAAAATGAAACTTTAAGTGTCCACCAGCAATCTGCTGCGCTCTCTATAAACCTATTTTGTTATCTTTTGCTATTTTGTAAAATGTATGAATATGAAGAATCATATAAGGTATTTAAAAACTCCATTCCAATAAAAACAAATAACTTGCCATAACTTTGATATTGCGGTAAGCTATGTAGTTTGAACCGATGTCAGATTTAGATCGAATGAGCTACAAAATCTAAACTTATTTGATACATATAAACAAAAGCAAACGGCAATATTTTCCGAGGAAAACCGACACAGTTTCCAGTTAAATGACATGATCGATATTTTAGATTGCTTTCCTTCTATTTTGAATATATCTGCGATTTCCCAAGGAATGGATTTGTGGGGTAGGGTTTTATTTTCTTGCGCTGCTCTACATTTTTAAGACATTCATTTTGTGGAATACGTATTTTTAGGAGGAAAGTATCATATTGCAAATGGCTTAGGCCTGATTGAACTGGAGAAAATAAATAAATAATAATCTAGCATTTCTTCTTATTATAATCAGAGAGTAAAGGAATAAAGATTGAAGCATGAAAATGATATTCACAAGAATTACTTCAAATAAGAGTACTAGCAGAGTACCATGTGATCGAGGCTGAGGCGGGGAGGGCTTTCCTGCGCTTGAAACGGCTGAGATACGTGCGAAGAAGGGAAGAGTGCAGGCACGTCAAGAATCTCCGGCTCCTGGAAGATATTCCAGTTCTGGCTCGAGCGGCTGATGAATGCCTGCGTAAGTACTACTTCGCTACCCCATATAGGGCCATGATACGGGATAGAAAGTCCTGGGAAAAAGAGGGGAATACACAGCCTAATGGGACCGTCTGGTACACAGATGGCTCATGCTCCGGTGATAGAGCAGGGGCTGGAATTTACTCCAGGAACCCAAGAACACAGGTTTGTGTACCATAGGGTGAGGGTGTATCTGCATATCAGGCCGAGATATATGCTATCTTGGAATGTGCGCAGATAAACCTAGACAGAGGTTATGTGGATCGACGCATAACCATATACTCCGACAGTCAGGCAGCAATTAAAGCCCTGAGTGGGTATACCGGCAACTCAGGACTTGCTAACGAATGTCGAGAACTACTTGCTAATCTTGCAAGGCGGAACGTGGTGCGGCTAGAATGGATTCCAGCCCACTCTGGTTTTGAAGGCAACGAGATGGCGGATGCACTGGCTGCGGAAGGGGCGGCAGCTCCTTTCTGCGGTCCGGGCCCGACCCTGGGCCTAACAAAACAAAGAATACGCAAGGAGACGAAGAAGTGGCTAAGGAATCAGCACCTCGCTCATTGGAATGCTCTGCAGGGTCCTAGACAATCCAAACTTCTACTGAAGGGATGGACTGATGGACACGCCAGGGCAGCCACTGAACTACCAAGGAGTAGGCTAAGGAAGATAGCAGGACTCCTAACAGGGCACTGCTGTATGAGGAAGCACCTCTACAATCTAGGAGTAGAGGAAAGTTCCCTATGTAGGGGTTGCGGCATGACTGATGAAACGTCAGTTCATGTTCTCTTAGAGTGTCCACACTGGGCTGTGTATTACGCAGGCGAATCTTCGGAGTCACTGTAATGGCTCCTGGAGACACAAGCAGGCATCCACTGAAAAAGATTGCGGCCTTTATTGAAGGGCTCGGCTTCATGGATGACTAGGTAGCAGGATTGGCACAATGGGCCCGCCAGTGGCCTCAGTGTCGGAACCTTGGCTTGAGTTGTCCAGGACAAGGCTCGCCTGCACATTTAGTAGTAGTAGTAGTAGTAGTAAGAGTACTAGCAACTAACGCTCACTAGTAGGTATAGGAGTGTGCTGGTGCTGAAAAAAAAATTCATTGGCTTTTGGAAACATAAAAAATCTTTCAAACTTTCAAAATAATCTCCTCTCAAACACTTTACAAACTGTTTATCTTCGCCTGGTAAATATAGAAACTAACAAATAAATTAGAACACGAAAATCTAATGAAACCAGCGGGAGAACAGACCTACCTCGGTAACCTGCACGCCGCCTCTTCCAACCAACATATTAAATCGGTAATATTTATCACTGTTCCAACTTTGGATGCTGTTGTAGCGATAAGACACATACACTAATTTAACAAATTCTTTCTCTGGCTACTCATTTTTTACCGAAACGCTCAAACAGAAAACACCAAAACGATGTAAGGGGAAAAGATTGTTAAAAAGATTCAAATTGTTGTTCTCTTAAATAACTATAGCAGTTCCCAATTGTCCCATTTTTTGACAGCTACGTCCAGTGTCATAGCATGACTTCTTCTTTGTATAAACAAAATATTTAATTGATTGTATATGAAATAAAACGTTCTCCAAAAATCCCTAAATAAAAAAAAGACGAACAGCTTCTTTGTTTCTTTTTAAGGAAAATATATTTCCTAGCACGCAAAACGGCAATAATTCAGTTTGCGTTTGTAAACTAGATCTACTGCTATCTAGCAATAGATCAGAGATAACAAAGTATCTGCACGTGCAACGACTACATTTGCATAAACGGTGAAGTTATGCTGTAGAGACCTGGAGAGAAGACGGAATAAATAGCAATTTGGGGCAATATCTCGGTATGGCACCGGAGAATTTTTAATCGATATAAAGCTGTTCTTAAAAATAGGGGTAGTATGATAGAATATTTTTTCAGAATGTTTTTCTCCAAACTCTAGGACATGGCTTCTCGCTTTTCTTATTAGATCACCCGGTACAATGCGTTAGTGCACCATATGACGGAGTAATACTCTGTGCATAAATTATTTGGGAAAACTTGGAACGTATCCCAAACAAGACGGGAGACGACGTTGACCATGGCCACCGCAACTCGCAAGAAAGATGGCTGAACAGAGAAAAACCGAAGATGCTTTCTCTTGCATCCACATCCTATCCGTTCATTTCCAAATTTCAGGGTGGGATTCAGTGATATCGATCCCAGAATTTTATAAAATTTAGAAATATAAACTCTATTCTACCAGCTTAAATGTACCTATTCAATATTCGAAAAAGTTATGAATGGCTAACATTCAATATTACTGCAGCTTGTGGCGTAGTTTTGGTGGAAGACAAATGATGTTTTGAATCCGTAATCTCCGAAAGTGGTTTAACTGCACATACAGTGTGACCCATTTTGTTTGGAAGCACCCCCGTAAAATCCGCATTTTTCAACCGATTTTGTTTGAATTTTTTTTATTCAGATTCATTATCAAAAACAGTATTTTGGCACAAATTTTTTTGAGCTTAAAAACAATTTTCAAGGCCCTCTATGTTAATTTTTTTTTGCCAAAAAAGACAAAAGTATATTGGCAATTTTTTTCCCAATTATGACTATACCACTGGATTCAGAATCATCACAAATGTAAACTAGCAAAATTTAATAGGAAAGTTACTACAACATGAATTTTGAAAAAGTGGTGTGATGCCTTCTGGTCAATATAATAAGTTAATAATGATATTTAAATAAAATACATAAATTCTCTTGAAGCTAATTTCAATAAATCATAAGAAAGTTGAATCGTTACATAAATAGAAGTAGGAAGGTCGCACGTACGAAGTCAAGCGTGAAATCAACATAAATAGTATTATTCATGTGTACTTATGATGAACTTGACTTGTCGTATAAATAGGCAAACGATAGTGTTTCAAGAACCACTATTAATATCACTGTTAATGTGAATGTTAGAATATGAATATGACAATTTATAAGTAATAAGTAGTATAATAGTGAGCGCTAACTTACCCGAGAATCTCACGAACGACATTGAGCCATGCTATAATATTGATGAATATCAGAATGAGTTAAAATATAAACTTCAGGTAGCTCATCAGAGAGCAGAGAAATATTTAATCAAACATAAGCTGAGTAGACAAAGTCAAAATAGTAAGGTAGCTAATCCAGTTGATTTTGAAATATGGGATTGAGTTTTGGTAAAAAGGGAAAATAGAACCAAATTTGAATTTCAATATATAGGTCCATTTACAGTCACAGAGGTGAGTGAGGTTAACTGTAAAATCAAATTAGAATCAGGTGTGATGAATGAAATACACAAAAACAGTCTATACCCTTACTGTAAAATGAATTAAAAATTGTAAAAGTGTAAGAATCAAAAGTGTGAGTGAGTTTACAAACAATCATGAATAGTAAACAAAGTGTAATAACAAACACCATAAACAATTAGTGATGGTAAATAAATTCGGATAAAAAGTAATAAAAACATTAAGTGGAAATAAATAAACATGACAAACAACTAAGTTATCGTAGACAATTTTTAAAGACAATGGACATCCATTAATTTATAAATATATGTAGCCGCGTAGGTTAATGACATTATTTAATAATCAGTTATCATCTATTTTTAGATGATTTGTAAATTCATTCCATTAGGGGGAAAGGAAGTTCAACAGAATTTATTCTTTTCGTAAAAGGGGAAGGTGTGATGCCTTCTGGTCAATATAATAAGTTAACAATAATATTTGAATAAAAGACAAAAGTTCCCTTGAAGCTAATTTCAATAAATCATAAGAACGTTGAATCGTTACATAAATAGAAGTAGGAAGGTCGCACGTACGAAGTCAAGTTTAGAGCGTGAAACATAAATAGTATTATTTATATTCACTTATGATGAACTTGACTTGTCGTATAAATAGGCAAACGATAGTGTTTTAAGAATGTTAGGATATGAATATCACAATTCATAAGTAATGAGTAGTATAATGTATAGTAGTGAGCTTAAGTAATAAGTCCGACTGGCAACATCTACTTATAACAGCATCGTATGTATAAAAAGGGAACCGTAGCATTATACAAATTGGACATTCAAGAACTGTACGTTTACCACATAAAAATTAGTGGAAACATAAAATTGAATTGTTAAATTTTCAATTTGAAGTTATATTACAGTTTATAGACCGCCTGGTCGCTCAAACATAAGATGACGTGAAGAACTAAAACTCCAAAAAATTAAAACAAAATCGGTTGAAAAAGGGTCACACTGTATATCAAGAGAGCAGGAGTAACAGCTTACCTGAGGATTAGCAGCTTGCGAAAGGGAACATGAGGAAACAAAATTTTTCAGGGGTAAAGCTCCACAGTTTTTCGAGTGAAATTGCTGGAGAATACACATACATTTTTCCGGCAAATAGTAATCAAGCAGCAGATTATTGACTCTGTAGTGAATGCTAGTGATGCTACTGTGTTAGCGAAACGCGTCACAAGTTTAAGCTCAATATAGGATCAAACATAGTGAAGTCAGTATGGATATTTATCAATCAAGATATTCAGTAATCCAAGAATCATGTTTTCAATCGACAATTTCTCATTGTCCGCTCCACACTTCTCTAAATAAACCACCAGTTCAGTTTTCGCTGCGAAAGCTGCTCGTTAACTGTACGTATTTTATATAATACGTTCCTGCTTCATTCGTTTTATTGGGTGATATCAAATGAATTGAAATTTATGCAAGGACCGCTGCGACTGGTCGGAAATGTAGATTTCTAGCAATTTAATCGAGAGTTAATAATATATGTTTGGTAGTCATTCGGTATGAAATGCCTTTAAATCTTGGACGGTAAATGCTCTGACGGTGAATTGAAAATTAATTTGTGGAAAGGTTTTTTTTATTGGACCTTTTTTTGACGTTATACAGGGTGTTTCAAAAAAAGGTAACACCGTCTCTAGGATAGGTGAAAAACAGAAAAATAATTGGGGTTGGCTTAGTGAAATTTTTTTCTAACGCCATCCGTTTTCAAGATAAAGGGCGTTGAAGAAAATAAAAAATTACACATTTCTTACGATTTTGCCGAAACTACTGGCACCATTGTAATGAAATTTTATACGAATATGTTTTGGAAGCTGATATATCCCATGAATTTGTTTTTATAACTAACTCTCATAGAGGGCGCTATTTACACGATTCATACAACGTATTATTCAACATAACTTTTTTTAGGGTAGAATTAGTAGTCAAAACTCCAAGTGAACATAAACATCGTTTAATTTTACACCAAAAAGGTACTCCTGGTAAAACTCGATATTATGTACCGTTTTTGGAATATTTTGATTTGAAAATTATGAAGTAATAATCGCTCCTGGTATAAACTAATGATAAAGTTCGCTTTTCTCTAAGTTTGCCATGTAAAATTGACATTTATTGATTGTTATGACAATAAGTCAACAATAAATAGAGTTTTGAAACCTTGTTATTTGTAAAATTAGATATTGTTAAACAAAATGTACTCAAATGTTGAATACACCGACATGTTATTAACTTTAGGCGAGTGTTTAGGAAACTCTAGTGCAGCTTTTACGCGTTATGCAGAAAAGTTTCCTAGAAGAAACTTACCAAGTAAAAAAACATTTAGAGCAGTTGAACGACGTTGTCGAGAAACTGGGAATGTAAGACCAAAGAAAATAAATTCAGGTAGACCAAGAACAACAAGAACAATTGATAAAGAAAATATTATTTTAAATTTAGTTGATCAAAATCCAACATTAAGTGTAAGGAATATGGCAAGACAAACAAATACATCTTCTTCAACTACTTGGCGGATACTTAAAGAGCAGCAGCTACATCCTTACCATTACAGACAAGTTCAAGAACTCTTGCCGAACGATCTACCGGTTAGAGTCGATTTTTGTGAAACATTGCGAGAAAGGACAGCCCTCAATCCAAATTTTTTAAAATGTATTCTTCTTACGGACGAGGCCACCTTTACGCGACAAGGTATGTTTAACTCCCATAACGCACACTACTGGTGTGATGAGAATCCACAAGCCAAAAGGGTATCACATTACCAACACTCATTTAAAGCAACTCAGCAACTTTAGGTAACAGATTAATAGGTTATCATATTCTACCTGGAAATTTAAGTGGTGATATGTACCTTGATTTTTTGAATAATCACTTATTTGAGATATTAGAAGATTTATCGATAAATGAGCGAACATCATTATTTTTTATGCATGATGGAGCTCCACCGCACTTTGATAGAAGGTGTCGTAATTGGTTGAGTAACAATTTTCGGAATCGATGGATTGGTAGAGGTGCAGAAGCTCCGATTCATTGGCCTCCTCGGTCATGCGATTTTAATCCTTTGGACTACACAGTCTGGTCGTATATTAAGGAAAAAGTCTATGCTACAGAGGTAAATTCTCGTCAAGAATTAATAGACAGAATTAAACGTCACTTTAATGACATCATAGATGATCCCCAACCGTTGAGAAGATTGATGGATTCTTTAGAAAAAAGGATAGACTTGTGTATTCGTGAAAACGGAGGACATTTTGAACATTTACTCTAATTGAATTTTATGTTATGTTCTTTGTCTTTATTTTAATTTTCTTATTGTAAGTTTTTTTAATTAATAAATTTATCATTAACTTATACGAGGAGCGGTTATTACTTCATAATTTTCAAATCAAAATATTCCGAAAACGGTACATAATATCGAGTTTTACCAAGAGTACCTTTTTGGTGTAGAATTAAACGATGTTTATGTTCACTTGGAGTTTTGACTAATAATTCTACCCTAAAAAAAGTTATGTTGAATAATACGTTGTATGAATCGTGTAACTAGCGCCCTCTATGAGAGTTAGTTATAAAAACAAATTCATGGGATATATCAGCTTCCAAAACATATTCGTATAAAATTTCATTACAATGGTGCCAGTAGTTTCGGCAAAATCGTAAGAAATGTGTAATTTTTTATTTTCTTCAACGCCCTTTATCTTGAAAACGGATGGCGTTAGAAAAAAATTTTACTAATCAAACCCCAATTATTTTTCTGTTTTTTACCTATCCTAGAGACGGTGTTACCTTTTTTTGAAACACCCTGTATATTTAAATTTCAACATGTCGAAGCTGAAACACTTTTTTCACTACATTAAATACATATTTCATTTTGGAAGATGCATATGTTACTAGTAGTCCAGTAACTGAACACCTGAAAATATCGAAAGCTCCTGAAAAGTCGCTGAAGACTTAACTTTGGGCTCAATTTGTAGGTCACTGCTGGTGTTTTTAAACGAGAAAAAACTTAACACGATTGATTTTACGGAAAGGGGGGAAAATGGCCCCCCAAAACCTGGTTTCTCGGTAATATCTGGATAAATATGCGAATTAGAGAATTTTTTTTCAGATAAAAAATGAAGATCGTTCAAAAACACCTTCCGTGACCCACAAATTGGGCCCAAAGTGGAGTGTTCAGGAACTTTTCAGGAGCTTTGTCCCTTCATTTACTGGACTATTGGTTGATGCCACTTTTACTATTCGACGCCACTGCTGAACGTTC
The DNA here is from genome assembly GCA_910591685.1 of Galerucella tenella. NCBI lineage: Eukaryota > Metazoa > Arthropoda > Insecta > Coleoptera > Chrysomelidae > Galerucella > Galerucella tenella. Next base: position 13,089 of record CAJUYH010001542.1, read on the forward strand.
AGAAAGCTGCTAATATAATAGTTTCAATAGGTGCAATACGTGAATTCATCAAGCTGACACATGTCATTGTATATTTTCGTATTGGCTCTATTGTTATACCCTCGACTGGCATGTGCGAAAATTAACAAGATTTTTATAAATATTTCCAGAATACTGGTGAAATTATCATAATAATGAATAAACGTAGCTTTTAAAAAGGGGGATTAAAATTATATTGTAACGACCGACTAATAATATTATTAAAATATGTATTAGTCCGCTTTTAGGGGTTTGGGATCCTTTGAGATGTCAATCAAAAATATTAGTAGCTGACTGTATTGTTTGTGTACCCGAGCGAGATTTTACAGAATAATCTTAAATAGAAAAATAGTCCTGAAAATGGTAATACATTTCATACATTTTCCGATGCTCTCTCAAAATCTGTTACACGTTGAAGTCAATATCTACCTTAAGTATTCCTGTTTTTCCAAAGTTGTGACAATTGCTGTATTCTTTTTACCACGTTTAACTGAGATTAATTGAGTCACTCAGTTAGTCGCTCAGTGAATTAGGAAAAAGTATATGTTCTTTTAATATGGCTTGAGTTGAGTACAAAGTGAGACTAGCTAAGAAAATTTCTTCCCCCCTTGCCCCAATAGAGCTAGCTTTTCATAGAACTTAGTAGTGAGTTGAAAACTTTTTGCGATCTGTACCAGATATTTGTTGATGTCACATGTCACATACTTACTACAACAACATTTATGGCACTTTTAGGAACCATTGCCTGTTGAAAACAAAAATTTGTGTTGTGTATAAACTAAATTTTTGTGTTATAATCCGAGGTATAAACATTACAGGTTATGTTATAATTGTGACTGTCATGCATTTTTTCTAAATAAAAATTTGCCTTAATTCATCTTACTTCATCTCAGCTCACTTTGTCTTAATTATTCTTACAAGTTAGACAGTCGGCTGGTAGAAAGAATACAGCTAATGTATAGTATAATTATCCCGTTTTTCTCAATATGTTCTATTTGTTTGTTCCTTCCCTTACCTTGACTCTCTCGTTTTTCCTGCTACGCAAGTGTTTCTGTTTGGTTTGAGTGCGAAGTTAGTTGGAACAGGCCTTAGGCTTTTAAATACTAAGGTGAATACTTTATAGTTGAGTACACATGACTAGAAAGTCAAGAAAACATATTTGTATTCTGTGTAAATATTAATTTATTAAAATCGCAGAGCGCTTTCGGCTGTTAAGCCATCTTCAGTGCTTACCTGCAAGTAAGTAATAAAGTTGGAAAATGTAAAAGAAGTAGATAAAGAATTACTTACTCGTCAGGTAATTTATAGAAGGAACATATTTACACAGAATATTAACACATATTTACACAGAATACAAATATGTTTTCTTGACTTTTAAATACTAGACAAAAGTCTATAAACGTATGCAAGTATTTATAGTTTGGCAAGTTTATCTGTAGCTACGGGGCGTCGGTAAGAGGCGAGGAAAAACATGGCGTATATCTGTCAAACGTACAAATGGCGTACGGTACCTATTTTACCAAGTAAAACTGAAATTACAAAGGTAACTGACAATACGAACACCACTGGATAAATCAATATCACTCAATTGACGAAGTGAGAGGGAAGATCTCACGCACGCGCTTGCCAATAAGAAGTAACCTGGTCGATAAAAATCACCAATTATGTAATCGGAGGGTGTGGTCATTATGGTTTTCGTACAACGTTGCCAGAGCTTTAAGAAGCCCATAACAAATTTGGAAAAGTGTTCTCTTTTAATATTCATAAATTGGAAAATAATGTTAATAGAATAAATCCAAGGAAACAAGCACATTATGAAATTAAGGTTCAATCATATTTTTAATATTGTTAATAATAAAAAGACCCATTTATAATTATTATCACTACATAATCAGTTCTTCTATTTTTTTATAGTTAAACGTGGCAATGTCGAATGTTTTCGACTGCATTCCTTTCACGGTTTCAGATAAACTTGCCAAAGTATATAAGTATATGGCTGACTTCGTATAAACTATACTGTTCCTGTTTCTTCTGTAGCTGAGCTCCGTTGCAGTTGCCGTCGCTCATCACTGATAAGAGCTAGCTCATCCTTATCTTCAGCGTGAAAAAGATTTGAACTACTGTGGGTTCTGTATCTGTAGAGTAGGGAGGGTGAGTGTAGGCTCACAGCACTTAGGCCACAAGTGTTCCATTGTACATCCTCCCGAGGATTTGTCCTCCTAGACCATCGTCTATCCTGTCCTTTCCAGGAAGGTGGACAGGTCACTAGGAGACATCTCCTTTATATCGGCAGGTGTAGGCCAAGACTCGCCGAACACACACTCTTATTGACGATAACTCCGGACACTCGCATAGGACAGTTTCATCTTCCTGTTCACATATCTTACATAGAGGTCTGTCCACTACCTCCATAATATGAAGGTGTTTCCTTAGTTGGCAGTGGCCAGTCAGAAATCCTACTGTTAAACGTAGGTTTTTCCTGGTCATCACCAAATATTTCTTCGGCGCTAGCTTCCCGGGGTCGCCCAGGGCGATCCTGGCAAGACTGCATCCTTTGATTCCATTCAATCTCTTAAGGGATTAAGGATGGGTGTAACGTTTGGCTAGTTCCGCAATTGTCGGAGTCGTTAGGTCGTAGGTGTCACTGGGTCCTAAAATTTTCAGTCCAGCCGCTTCCCTGGCTAAAGAATCGGCAATTTCCTTCACTCCTGTCGTGCCCTTTAACCCACCTCAGGATAATACTGTTACCAGCCGAGGCTAAATATTGGTTGCACTCTAGTACTAGCCCCGATATAACACGTTGAGATCTACAGATACTGTGGGTCAGGTGAAACTTGGGAACAAATTGAATTAAACAAAAATATCAGTGAACTCAATCACAAGCTGAAACTATTTTACAGTGTAGAGAAAATAAGCAATATAAAAGCGGCAATCTCTTTAGATAAAAAAACCCGTATTATTTTGAGAATTTCCAACAACAATCTCAAAGCTTTTCCCAAAACCCTTTCAAGATTATTGGAAATTCCCTTTTAATATCCGCTTGATTGTAACACAAAACGTCTTCGCTATCACACTACGAATATACGTATACGTATAAATCATAAGATCATAAATTTAAACACGTCGTTCTCAATTTCAAAGCTCGTTCTAATTTGCCAAGCCTCGGCTGGATTTCGTCTCAAACAATAGAAAACACGAGCAGCCTTAATGCTCACATTAGCATGAAAATTCAACACGAAAATCTAACAGAAAATTTCTGCGATGTTATTACCGATGCCGTTTGTAATGTATTTAAGGTCTCATCAACATAACCTTGATTTACACAAATTTCATTCTAGAATAAACAACAATGGTCTTGTCTACCGAAAATCGATTAGGTACAAAAATACATCAAATTTAGATTTATATTTGCGATATGGTATTTTCCATGATAGGACCAAAAGCTTCAGCACCGGCTATGGAAGGAAGAAAGGCCCTGTCAATCATTTTGGATGTGAATGAAGGGATTAGCATTTGAAAAGGGCCGCGCACAACAAGGCACGTACATGGTGGGTGGTGATGGAAACCTAGAATAACTGTCTGGTTTAATGTTGATTTATATATTCAACAATATAAACGTTTAGTATGTGATATCTGGAGTTTATTGAGAAATTATCCTTAGGATAATATTTTTTTTTAAATTAGTACACAATTTGCTAAGCTCTGATTGATGGTAAGGGGTAAGTATAAAACACTAACCCAATTACATTCCAGAATCGGAGAGAGAGGACCGCTACCCATCTACCTGGTGGAGCTGGAGCCTGAAGAAAGAGAAAAAATCCGGAAAATCCAACACATCCAGAACGTGAGGATCAGGTGGGAAGAGCAATGAAGAATAACAGGGCCGACGCAGTGCTACAACTACCAAGGCTTCCACCACGGACAGACGACGTGTAACGTAAACACGAAATGCGTGAAGTGCGGAGGACCACACCGATCCAACGACTGCCCACGACCACGACCAAGACCAAGCCTGCCACCTGCGCAAACTGCCAGGGAGAACACCCAAAGGATGCCCAAAAGCACCAAGCAACCAAAAGAAAGGACAACAGCAACAGTAGTAAAGAAGACAGGAGTCAGAACTTACAAGGCCTAAGACGGAAGCACTTTGGAGTGGAAATAACACAACCATCACAACTACTAAAGATTCCTGCAGATAAACTGGTGGTCTATATAGAAGACTGCACGAATGTCTGGAATGGAAGTAGGTAGATAACATCAGTTCAAGTGCCTGGGCTGTTGAACCCAACCCAAAGGTATGAATGAATGAATGAACATCAACATTTTCAGACACCTACATAAAGATTTAACATGCATCTTGAATATTTCCAATAATTGGTACTGAAAATATGCTTAGAGAAAATGCAAAAGTGTGAGAATCTTCATGAAGAATATTCTGAAAGAGAAACAGACAATTCCTAAGAATAAACATGGGTTCGTGGACTTTATGGCAAGGCACAATCCGGTCACGTGCTTCACTTTTTTATCATAACATTCACACATAAATATCACATTAATTCATTTATACTCTCATTAAGCTAATAGAATATTCAACAAACGATAATTCAGGATGGCAACATCTCCGGATGGTAAATAACCAGAGTAGTTGGAGGAATAAAGACCAGGGGAAGTCCTTGTTAGAATTTTTGAGGTTGCATTGGTGCGGCTGGTGGTTGTATAATATTAACGGTGACGGTATATTTATTAGGGACTAAGTAGGGATATTAGAGGGTTGATCATGATTTGTGACAGTTGAAAATTAAATTAGAAAATAATGAATGGGAAATATGTAACTATAGGGAACGTTGATTTACGTGGGAGTTGTTTTTTTAACTCTGGTTTATTGTGATTTATAACTATTGAATGTATAGGATGTTAATGGAAGTTTAATAATTTATGCGATAAATAAATGTGTTTTTCATTCTTTTTTTGTCGATTATTCGGATTTTTAGTTGCGTCGAATTGGAGTTGTGAAAAGTTATGTGAAATTTCACTATTTTTCCTGTTTTATGAATTCATTTCCCAAAAATCTCGAAAACTATTTCAATTAAAAATATTACTCAGTGACAGTTCCAAATTGGATACTCATAATCACTATCTAAACATTTTTTCATTATTTCTTAGAATTAATAAGAATACTTATTAAACGGCCTTGGTTGAGGGTAGAAAATGATTCATCAGAAAACATCCACTCGCCCATCATCCATTAGCACTCGGCGTGAGAGATTGATTTTGATGTCCAGTGAGAATTTGAAAAGAACTACAAAAGGATGTTATTAAGTGGCTCTCCGAAGTTACAGAAAGGTGCTGTTGGTCGAGCTTTTAGGGTATTTTTTGCTAAAACCAATTTGGTGCTCAAAAGGGATCATCACCTTGTTCACAGAGTTGCATAATGTGGAAGAGATGATATATTAATAGTTTTAAATTTGGAATAAAAGTGTTTTTAGAAAAAGTAACGGGTTTGTGGGTCGTCAAGATTAATTGATATAGGCTGGAATATTATGACATCCGTGGTATTCGTACTTTGAGTGGATCTGCTAGTGTTTTATACCTGCAATTGTCGAAAAGTATTATAACTATACCACAGATTATAAAGAAAACAGATACGAAAGCTTGACAGAGAACAGTAAGAAAGAGAGAGAAATGGGTGGACATACCCATTTAAATGTCCATCGTCGTATGTCGACTCCGTTCGGGCTGCTTCGCGAAATTTCCCAACAGGGTGGTCAATTTGCATAATATTTCCTTCATTGTTTGAAGGTGTTCAATCGGCGATATTAATTGTGTTATTTGACTAATCGATTGTGCGTTGTGGTAATATTAACTATAAAAATATAGTGGTATAGATTATTCTTATAAAATGAATAAACATCATGGTGGCGTGTATTGTTCATACAGAGACTGTCCAAATAAATTTTATTCGGAAAAAAATAAAGTTCTTTCGATTTCCAAGGGATGAGAGTATTTAATTTAATATCCCGGCCTATGATAAAAGAAATTTTAAAATTTTTGATATTAACTTTGGTGCTACAAATTATTATCAAAATGCATAGGTGTATGTATGTATGTATGTATGTGTGATTTTTGGGGTGACATTCACTGAGACCTAAAAGATCTATTGTGCCCCCTTACTTCTACTCAGTTTCTGAGGAGAGTGCTGTGCAGTTGGAAAGTATGTGGATGGAGGTTTTTTCTTCCATTCCACAAAATCTGCATTCTTCTTCCTCCACTATTTTGAGCTTTTTCAGGTGCCCATTCAGGCGACAATGTCCCGTTAGGATCCCTGTCAAAACTCTTAGCGCAGTTTTACTTTGACTTATGCATTCTTTTGATCTCAACAGGTTGTAGTCACCCAGAAGAGTCTTTGATTGTATAAGTCCTACTAGATCTTTCCAATGGTCAGATCATCTCTTTTTCTCGGCTTTACTTATTTCTTCCAATTTATTACATTGGGGCTGATTCTGCAAAAGGGTTCGGGCCCCTAGAAAGGTATTTCAGTCCCCCTCTTTGCTAGTTCATCTGCTATTTCATTTCCTTCTAGAAGTGTCCTGGAATCCATAGTAAGGTGACTATGTTGTTCTCGCCTAGTTCATTGAGTTTGTCTAGGCATTTCCACACCATTTTGGAACTGATTACACAAGAGCTCAGTGCCTTAATGGCTGCTTGACTATCCGACATTATGATAATCCTTTGTCTTCTGTATCCTTTATCAATATTGAACTGGGCGCACTTTCTTATGGCGTGGATTTCCGCTTGAAAGATACTTGGGGTTTTTCCCAAGCTTTCAGAGTGTTTGGTTCCTGGCCCGAACACTCCTATCCCAGTTCCTTCTATTGCTTTTGAGCCGTGTGTGTACCATTGAATGGCATTCTTTCCAAGTCTGGTAATGGTATTTGGATCCCATTCCTTCTTGTTGCTCATTTCCGTAACGAATTTCTTTGAAAAGTTATATTTTTTCATCATACCGTCTTGTGGCATGTCCCAGGTTGTCTGATTTCTAAGAAGTGAGGAGGTGTTTTTTTTTAATGATTCCCTCTCTACTTAGTCTGTATCTTGTTCTTTCTGCAACACTTTCCACCACCATATTTAAAGGGGTGAGGTTGAGAATCACTTCCATGGCTGCCGTTGGGCATGTTCTCATTGCTCCTGTACTGCATATACAGGCTAGTCTTTGAATTTTGGAGAGGTTTTCTCTCGTCGTCAATAGGCTAGTTCTACTACACCAGGCAATGGCTCCATAAGTGATGATTGGTCTCACTATGGCAGTGTACATCCAGCTTATGATTTTTGGGTTACAGCCCCAGTTTGCTCCTGTCAGATTTCTGCACACCATTATAGCCATTTTTGCCTTGTATGTAATCTCCTTTTCGTGTTTGTTCCACAGGAGTTTACTGTCTAAAGTTAAACCTAGATACTTGACTTCTTGTCTCCATTCAATCTCGTTCCCATCAAGTTTTATGGTTTTGAGGTTGAGTTTTCTTCTCTTAGTGAAGGCTATCAAGATGGTTTTGGTGGGGTTGATGCTAAGTCCCACTTGCCCACACCAGCTATTTGTATAGTTCAGACCCTTTTGTACAATATCGCAAAGGGTGTTTTCGAATTTTCCCCTGGCTGTTATGACAATATCGTCGGCATATCCTTGGCAGGATATACCGAGATCCGTCAAACCACACAGGAGTTCGTCAACCGTCAGACTCCACATTAATGGGGATGCTACTCCTCCCTGTGGGCATCCTCTGGTAGTGCAGATGGAGACAATGTCTTTGCTCGTCCTCGTCTCTGCTATTCTTGTGGTGAGCAGTTCCGACATCAATTTGAATGTTGTGCTGTCTACACCTCTTCTGTTCAATGCTCTTCTGACTGCCTCATGTGGAGTATTGTCAAAAGCTCCTTCTATGTCCAAAAATGCACATATTACAGTTTCTTGGTTGTCTAGAGCACCTCGGATATCCTCCGTCAGTTGTACCAGTGCAGTCTCCGTAGATCTGCCTGCCCGGTAAGCATGCTGACATGGGTGGAGAGGTAGTCTCTCTAGGATTTCCGTTCTAATATGGTTATCAATAGCCTTTTCCATCGTTTTGAGTACAAACGATGTTAGACTTATAATTGGTCTAAAGGATTTGGGGTTTGTTGTGTCCCTTTTTCCAGTTTTTGGAATGAAGGTTACTATTGCCCTTCTCCATGCTTCAGGTATATAACCCATATGTGTATATTGTAATCCCTTTGATAATAAATAAATTGAGAATTATTTGTTTATTAATACTGGTTGACTTTTGTAATTATTTGTGTTATCTGAAAATGTATTTATTAATTAATCTCCCAAGAGTAATGACTATAACAAATCATAAGAATGTACATAATAGAGGTATTAAATAAATACATAAATATATAGTCGATTATGATTATTGTTCAAATTTTTGGCACAGTTTCAAAGATTTAGTGAAAACTTCCAAAAAAACTAGATCCGGCACTAGAAATTGTTCTTGCCTCCGAGTCAACAGTGCAATTTTCTAAGAGATTCAGATAATATTTTAAACTGGCAACATCGCGGCCATACCGAGTTAAAGGTCCAAGGTCATTGAAGACGGAGCTGAAAATCGTTCGATGTTTTACCGGGATTCTTATCTGTTCTATTTATAATCTGTGACTATATCTACCTTAATTTATGGTCATTGTTTATCAAATTATTTAAATATCTAGTTATTTTGTCACTTTACGGGATCAGAATTAGTTCACCCCACTAAACTATCCATGTTTGAGTTATTTTGCATACTATTTTAATAATTTATTTATCTGCAATAATTCAAGATTTCATATATATAAGATGCACATGTTACGTTGAGTTAAATTTTAACGAAAATTGAAACTTCGGCTCGCTGTAAACGTAAATTTAACGTAACATCAAAAGATACACTAGACCGAGAAACCTGAAAAGCTTTTGAACACTATCATTAATTCATAATGCCTAAAAGATGATGGCAAACTTACTGCGGAAAGTCATTAACGCCGTTTTTTTTATCATGATACATAATAACTGGCTTCTTTGTTTTGAAACTCCAACAGTGAGAGTTTTGTTTGAGAAAATGTTATCAGCACTTTGGAGGCTATGCACTAATACACCTGCACAAAAAATGGAACAGCTGTATTTTTTTAAGCAACTTTATACAATAATTAATAGTACATTGTTTACCGAGTGGAAAAATCCTTCAGGAAAATGGCTTTTCCTACGAGGTGAACATACTATTTTTCCGCAAATCGTTTAAAATATGACAGATATCAATTAATTGCGAATAATTTTATGAAATTCGTAATAGAATCCCTTAGGTTACTATGGAGAAGTATTGAGGTTGAATTATCAATAAATTTAATTGCTGCTGTTCTCGAAAGTAGAATGATAAATGATAATACATTTTCCATTTTTGAGACTCCTCCAGAGCAGGTTGAGACAGTGCACTGCTTCATTAGAATTATTGCCAAAGAAATCAAAGAGAAATTAAGAATATTATTTTTTTCTTATTTTTTTGGGAATCAAACCACATAATAATGTTTTTTATTTCGACATTTCGGTAGCGTTCCAGCTAACGTTGTCAAGATTAACTAGTAATAAAATAATTTTTGGTCCCTATCTGACACAACGAAAAAAATATGACAACTAGACAATCAAACAAACGCGTTTTATCAACAACATTTCCAAAATAAGCGAAAAAAAGCGCTATCCCAATAAAAACCGTTCCTGGAACGTGCACTTTACTGGATTCCATTTCTAGTAGACTATCATATCGTTAGAATGTCATAAAATAGAATATTTTATTCACATTTTACCACAGATGTGATCTACCATGAATGGACCTTAATAAAATTTAACAACAAAGTTTTGTAGTCTTAAACTCCAAAATATTATTGATTGTCATATTTATTCATTGTGTCAGATAGGGCCATTCGCACCGATTATCCTAAGAGTCATACTTAACTAAGTGACACTTATAATTTAAGTGGAACTTCGTTCGCACCGTACCTCCCTTAACTAAGTGGGAGGTTCCATTTGACAACGTCGCAATTTTAAAATCTTCCTTTGAAAAAGAAGATCTTGTCAGGAATTAACGGCAGTCGTTTGATCCAGTTTCATCTAAGCTTTTGATATTAGTTGGTGTCATTTTTGGGTTTTGACGTTTAAATATGAGCGGAGAAAAACGATCTCGTGGAATAAATTTCACAACACGTGAAGAATCATTATTATTAGATATTATTAGCAAGTATAAAAATGTTATGGGAAATAAAGAATTTCAATTTCTCCAAGAAAATTGAGAGCAGTTTCCTTCGTCATTCTAAATCTGAGAAAAACCGTCTAAGGATCGAATCTATTAAAATAATCGTTCCTCATATATAACTGTCTAGGTATGCTGTATTCAATTATAACAATTATTTCTAAATCGTCATCATCTTCTAACATTTCCATTTCGATAAGACACATTACAAATAGGCACAAAGATCTACCATCTACCATATACCAAAGCACAATTTACTCAAATCTAAACTGCCATAAATCAACTTCAAAATTAGTATTTCGAGGTTAAGTGGAACTTTAAGCCGTGGATATTCCGAGCTTAGTTAAGGTATCCTTAAAGTCGCGTTAAGGGTGCATTTAAATACGGTGCGAACGACTAAGTGACACTTATACTCGATTTGAAATTGGTTGATAGTAATAAATCATTAAAATCCGTCAAACACGTATACAAAGTGGTCCACCTAAATTGCCAAGTTTTAAATAGTATATGCATTGAAAGTATAGACCCTTTTGCATTTATTAAACTTTCCATTCCTATAGATCTGATAAGGGCGTCGAATACAAAGCTTAACCCGAGGCTCGAACAATAAGCGGTAGGATTCTACCTGTGATGTTTTGCACTCATGCACGTGCTTTCGGGTGGGTTTAAGTTTATATTAAACACAATAATTATATAATTTAGTGAACATTCGGATGTGTGGCATAATTTGTTACCCTTGTATTTGAATAAATATAATACTAATAACAATAAAGCAACCAATAAACAAGTAAATTTGGAAAAATGTTTCTATTTGAAATTCTATAAAATTCATAGTAAGTCATTACATTTCTTCGCTTTAAATTAATCATCATCAGAAAATGAAATATCTGAGGGACTGTCTTCTTCCCCTAAATTGATAATAAGTGGTTCGACCGTTTTCTCCAGTAAACTATCCAATTGCCACATTTTTTCCTCCTCCTTTATTACATGCTCTATACATCTTTGCCACTTCCCCGCGTTGACTTCTTGAAGCGCTTCTTCAAAGAGTTTTTGAACATCACTCATTTTATAAGTGGTATTTTTTCTAGCCACATAACCTTTCACATGAGCCCATACCAGTTCGATCGGATTTAATTCGCAATGGTAGGGGGGGGAGCCGAAGCACTATTATATTTTGTTTTTTGGCCATTTCGTCAACAACATATTTTTGAAACCGATGTTTATGGGTGTTTACAATTGATAGCAACTTCTTTTTAACCATATTGTCCTCAAATTGTATTTGTTTCTCCACAAGCCACTCGATAATTTTTGCTTTTCGCCAAGCAGTTGTAGGCATCTTCTCCAATCTTCTGGAGTGATACGGAGCGTTATCTAACACAATGACGGAGCCAGGTGGAATCAGCTCTATCATTTGTTCGAAATACTCCTCAAAAACATCAGCATTCATATCCTCGTGGTAATCGCCTGTACGAACTGATTGGAATGATAATAGTCCACCTTCTAAAAAGCCATTGGAGCTACCGATGTGAGTTATAATTAATCGTTTTCCTTTTTCAGAGGGCGGATTTATTCCTGTTGATAGACCGTCTAAAAATGCTTGCCGGTGAGAAGTCACATTTTTGTCTGTCCATATTTTTCCAACTGTGTAGCCTTCGTTCAGCCATGTTTCGTCCAAATAGAAAATTGTTTTGTTTTCATTGCGAAATTGTCTTATTTTTCTCAAATAATTACGTCTCCATCACACTATTTCATCTTTTTCGAGCAAATGAGACTTCCGACTATCTTTTTCCCATCTAAAATTCATTTCTCTTAGAACTTTCCATAGTTTATCTCTCTTGATTGCAGGAAAGTCTTCTTTTACTGCCCCTAAAACTCTATCCAAAGTAGGGATCTCCTTATTGAAATAGAATGAATGCACCTTTCGTCTTATGATGGCCTTTTCGTCCTCATCGATCGGTATTGTTCGCCTTCCTGGAGATGGTTTTGGTGGCGTCACGGTTCCTGTCTTTTCTTCCCGCATCAGCCTGTAGATGGTTGCTTTTCCAATACCTGTCATCTTTGAACAAAGTTCCACTGTAGAATCGATACTTATTGCACTTTTTTGATATCTAAGTGCATTAAATACATTAAGCACAATAATCTTTTCACTAATGCTTAGCGCTGATTTCGCAGCTCGCTTAACTGGAATAAATCCTGAAAGACTCTCCATTTTCAAAAATTACCCAAATGTGTGTCCTAGAATACTCGCATTAGGTTTGTTCGCTCTTAAAATGACTCACAGTTTTATACCAATAAGTAGAGGTACCTACCTACCTACCTACCTTTTTCGTAACAACCTGAAGTAACATTGTGTATTAATTGTTCCCGGAATTCTCGGCATAATTATTTTTACCTGTTATGACAATAATGATTACTAAATTATTCGGATAAGTAAATAGGGTTCAAACGGGCACGTCAGGTAGGTGCGCCTATGGAATCGGCTGCTAAAAATGATTCATTACTATCAACCAATTTCAAATCGAGTATAGTGGATTTGAGTGACACTTAACGTTTAAGTGTAACCGGTGCGAATGGCCCATAGGGACCAAAATTTTTTTTTTAAATTTTTTATTACTTGTTAATATTGACAACGGTAGCTGGAACGCTACCGAAACGTCGAAATAAAAAATAGAATATATTATTGTGGTTTGCTTCCCAAAAAATAAGAGAAAAAATAATAAGTGATGCCACAAGGAACTTACAGAAGATAAAAGTAAGAATATGTTTATATACAAATGTAAGGAAATCTTGACTTTTCCTTCAACAAACTTTTTGTGGCATGTCAAAATTTCCCAGCGATTTTGTGAAATAAGTACTCATTACTCCAAATGCGCTAGTTGCAACTGATTTGAAGTAAAAGAAGCAGGAATACGACTTATATCAGAAAACTGGTCAATAATTCAATACCCAAATGAATCACAAAATTTAAGAATTTAAAGTCGGAAGTCTATTAAAGTGTATATTTAAACAGCAACAGTCGCTGTGTGGGTAAGAATTCTGAACACGTACACTTGGTTGAGGAGTTGGTTAGATTACTTTCCGTATGTACGGACGGAGACGAGGAGCCTGCGTTAAAGAAGATAGATAATCCTAGTATAAAAGTTCCCCATCAATTTTTCACAATGTACGTGATATTTCTGGAAAAAAATAGGTCCGGGTCCTGTCTGATGAATTGGTTAGAGAAAAAGTTATCGAATAAGGAGATTGAATAAATTTATAATACTAGTAGTAGAAATTATAAGGAATGGACGTATAATATGGTATATCAGATGAAAGAGGATAAAATGAGTGAACCGAGAAACTCAAAATTAACAGAGTGTACCATTTAAAAACACCCAAGTTTATGTTATCCTGATCAACTATTTTTTTTTGTTCAACCATCCAATTTAGAACACTCTGTACACTAAGATATACCGTCCTAATTCCAAATAGAGATAAATGGGTCCTCCGTAAGGATGAACTATCAAGAGCAGACAGCTGTTGGTACACGGACAGCTCAAAAATACCCTCAGGCTCTGGTGCAGGTGTATACGGGCGCAGACCTAGGAGAGAAATTTCAACCTCTCTAGGATCCTATGCAACCGTATTTCAGGCGGAAATTCACGCCATTGTTTCATGTGTGGAGAGAGTGGAGCAAGCCAATCTCATACATAGAACAATAAAAATTTTCTCGGACAGCCAAGCGGATTTGAAAGCACTTAGCTCTCACCGTGTGAAGTCGAAATTGGTTTTAGACTGCCAAAAAAGACTCCTCAATAGGAGAACTCATTAAAGTATTGCTGGTCTGGATCCGAGAAGGCAGACTCTCTTGCAAGGGAGGGTGCCGCACGTGTTTCCATCGGACCAGAACCTACAATTGGCATTGCAATAAGTTTTGCCAAACAAACACTAAATACCTCGACAGCAAGAAGAGCTTTAGACTTCTGGTCTAATTTACCAGGATTGGTTCATTCAAAGGCTTTTATACATCCTTCGAAGAATGTCTCCAAACAAATGTTAGACTATAGCAGGCATGACCTACGTTGTCTAACAGGCCTTTTTAACATGCCACTGTCATCTGAATCATCATATTTAAAACTTGGACTGTCGGAAGATCGAACTTGCTGTCCTTGTCTGGAAGATGTTGAAACAGCAGAGCATATAACTTGTGCCTGCTCCGCCGCGGCTCGAATCAGGTATCTGATGTTTGGCAGGGTCTCTCTCTCTCTCTCTCTCTCGCCCTCGAACCTGAAATATCATTCACCAAATAAACTAATCGGCTTTGTTAAGAAGCTGAATTTGTTTGGTGAAATCTGAAAAGGTGTGAGTCACTATAGACTCTTGCTAGTTGCACAAACCTAATCTAACCTAACACTAAGATGTGATGAAAACAGGATACGTAATAAGAATTTTTTCCCCATTGTCTGTTTTATAGACTTAAAAATCAATAAAATCCAAATATTGTGTCATAATAATTCAATATATATAGTATCTTTCCAGGAAATAAAAAACCTTCTTTCAGATTCTCAAATTGATTTTTTTATCGTTAACATATTTCACGAAATGGTTAAATTTTTTTTAAAAATGCTACTATCGATCAAAAAATGAGTCGCTTCGCTCCAAATGACTACTATAAAGTCACTTTCATATGTTACAAGTCATCAGTATACGATTCTATCACATTTAATGGGGTAGTTTTGGTGAAATATGAATATTGAAATCAAGACTAAGAACTCCACCATCTATTTCAAGGACAGTGATATATGTTCTTGAGAAATGTAATAATTTTACTTTGAACTCGATTTTGAACCAGACAATTCATCCAGAACTATTGGTAATGAGAGAAGTTTTCGAGATAATTGAGTTGTCCATACTCAAAACTCCCACTGTATAAATATTTCCCATGCTAGAAAACTTCCTTGCACTTTTTGTTCGAGAAGAGAGTGACTTGCTGTGTTATTCCATGACAAATTTGATTGATGTGCCATTTTGAACGTTTATTGGAAAAGTCGTAAGCTTAACTCATGCCTTTGGCCTGCTCTTTACTGAAAACGCAACGTAAGTATTTTCGAAAATGGGCTGAATTTTCAAGGCAAAAACGTCCACAATGATCGAGTACAAATAGTGCTATCGTAATAAAAAACGGAATGGAAAAAGTTATAGCTGAAGGCTAATATGGTTTAACTTCACAGATTGCTTGTGGCTTTTAATACATGGGAAATTTGTCATTCAATTCGCTTAACAATAGTTTATATTATTTTGGGAAATCTGGCCTTTGTTTGATGGATGATATATTTGATTAAAAGTATGAACAGGATTTATAGTACAGGGAATGAAGCTCAAAAAAAGGTAAAACCTCGCAATTTTTACGTCCAGCATGGCTTGACTTGAAATTTTAACAGGAGGTAGGTGATAGCCGAAGGTTCAAAATCTATATCGAACCGAAGGGCGCTAAACGGTTTTTAGGGGTGAAAACTACCCTTATTTGTCAAAAATCATAAAATAACATTTTAAATCTGAAAATAGGTAAGATTTGGTTTATATAAGTTGAATAATGATTGTTTCGAGCTTTGGAATACAATTTCATCATATTTCAACACTTAAACAGCAGCCCCTGTTACAGCTTAATGTAAAAAAAATCAAGAATCCTTGAAAAATGATTTCGCCTCTGATTGATTTGCATAAAAATTTGGGATTAGGCTCAACTGCTTTATATATCATGTCATGCCGACGAACCCTGATTGTTTCTTAGGGGTGAAAACTACCCCTAAATGTCAAAAATTGAAAAATAGTATTATAAATCTCAAGATGGCTGAAAATTGCTGTGATGAATTTGTTACATTTCAAAATACGATTGTATACTTTTTCAACCCTTAAAAATCAACTGTTATTAGTGTTATATGTAAAAAAAAATTTTGCCAAGAGAAAAATAATTAATGCTAATAGGGATTTGCTCAATAATTCTGTTCTAAAAAAAATGTGTCACGTGCATTAAGTAACTTTTCAACCTTTAAAAACCGTCAAATATTAACTGTACAAAAAATCTGCTTACAGGAAAATTTTTGTCATAAAAAAAGTTACAATTTCGTTTTTCATCTTTGCTTGTACCTCTAATATTTTCGGAGATATTTTGAAAGAAATGGTAAAAAATACAAAATTATGAAAAATAACTTTTTACTTTAAGCCATAATTTTTCGAAAACTATGAATTTCAAATTGGTCAAACTTCTTGGACATATTAATCATACATGTACAAAGAGAATTGCACAAGGGTGAAGATCAATTTTAATTAGGGGGGTAGTAAGGGGGTTGTTTTCACCGATTTTTTTGTATAAAAATTTCAGTACTGACACTATTTTTGTCATAATTCACTCAATTTTGATGCTACAGACCTACTTTTTTTTTTAAGGAAGGTCTAATTATGCTTTTTGAAAAAAATTTCATGAGTTTTCTACGGAAAATGCATCATTTTTCCGGTATTTTACTTTGAATCTATAACATTTTGCATTTGGGAAAAAAAGCTAATCATTGATGGGCCATATCTCGGTTCCTATAGGTTTTAGAAAAATTATAAAAAAAGGTTTTGCTTGTTTTTTTTTAAGCTACAATTTTGCTTTCTACAGTTTTTTTGATAAAATGCATAATTTTCAAGTTATCCGCGAAAAACATATCAAAAACGTCGATTTTTCCCTCTAAAAAGCGTTACTTTCAATCGCGAATAACTTAGAGAATATTGATTTTACAAAAAAAATGTATTGAAAATTTTTTGCTTAGAATCACTTTTTTAATCGATTCCTGTGAATAAAATGTAATAAAGAATTTTCACCCCCGAGATGGGGTGGCAACCACCCCCAAGGCTTTAGCGCCCTTCGGTTCGATATAGATTTTGATCCTTGAGCTATCACCTACCTTCTGTTGAAATTTCAAGTCAATCCATGCTGGACGAAAAAATTGCCAGGTGAAATGCTTCATTCCCTGTATTATTATCTGGTTTCTAGTTGATAATAATGTTTGAAACACGACAGACTATTCAGATTATAATAATTTAATATACTATAAGCTCTTCAATTTCAATCTTGTCACCTACCATACAAAGCAATCCTCATCCACAAAATGCAATATAATTATGAATTAATCTATTGAAATTCATATTAATTATTAATTTCAGCAAATTGCATTGCCTCCAGTAAATTGCCCTCTCTCAAGTTCAGATTTATCTTGTCAAATCAAAATTTAAAACATCTCGTTAATTTGACGGAATAAGTATTTCACCTTCAATCTTCCACAGCGATTCTTAAGACTAAAAGTTAGAGCTGATTTACCACAAAAGTTTAAAATGATAAACTAAATAGGTTTGGGCCTCAGTTAACTCACCTTTACAAATTGTCAATTTCTAGGTACTTGATGCGTTATACAACGTTTGCATGTAGATTCTTCTCGTAAAATTGGACAAAATGATATAAGGATTAAGGGGTCCAGCACATTTACTTTTTGAAATACAGGGTGTTAAAGTTTTGAAAAATTATTTGTTTTGATTCGATAACTTTGAAATTGGTGGATAGATTGATTTGACATTTGGCAGGTTGTTTTTAAATTTAAAAGGGCATATTTTGATGGAAAAATATTTTTCAACTTTTGATCCAGTGATGTAGATTTGGAAGAATATATTACCTTTCCCCTTCCATTTCTTACACCACTGACTTTTGAAGCAATTTTTATTCAATTTTGTATTCCTCAATGGTTTTCACGTGAATGGTTTTCACCTTTACACACCGAAAAATTTGTAGTTTTCAAAATTTGTTAATGATTCCATGAAGTCTGCAAGATCACTTTTTAATAATTAATTTCAAAACAAAATTTTTCTTGTATTTTTTTCAATAACTTCCAAGTACTTATGGTTGGAATATGTAACAGAAACTAATTTATGAAACAGCAAGGCTATTCGTTTTCCACGTGAAAATCATTAAGGAATACAAAATTGAATAAAAATTGCTTCAAATGTCAGTGGCGTAAAAAATGGGAGGAGAAAGTTAATATATTCTTCCAAATCTACACCACTGGATCAAAAATCGAGAAATATTTTTCCATCAAAATGTGCCTTTTACATTTAAAAACAACCTGCCAAATATCAAATAAATTTATTCATCCATTTCAAAGTTATCGAATTAAAACATTTATTTTTTTAAGACTTTAACACCCTGTACTTCGAAAAGTAAATGTGCTGGACCCCTTAATCCTTATATCATTTTGTCCAATTTCACGAGAGGTATCTACACGCAAATGTTGTAAGTGTCATTTGAAGACACCCTGTATATTAAGTTGGCTTATTCAGAAACTCAAAAAGACATGAAAATTACTTAGATGGAAAGGTCTGAATTTCTTAGAAAATAGACTGCTTTGAATTTCACATATCCAAGTTTCCTACAAACGGCTTTAATCAATAATTTGTCATGATTGATGTAAATAAAGTCTCCAGCAGTACTCCAAGAGTAACAGAAAACTTGGTTGGAGATGGGGAAATTATGGAGTCTAAAAAATGTACATAATTGTACTGTTAATATTCATAGAAATGAAAAGATAAATTTTAAATGGCATAAATGTGATAAAAATTATACGAAATTATATATTATTTGTCCTCGGTTCTGCCACTGTCGCGTAGGTACAGGGTTATTTATTATAAACTATCCACCCCCTATCATCGTTATTATTACTATGGTCCTTTTCACCAGGAAAAGAAGTTTATCGGGTTTGAAACCTCCCAAAATCTTCAAAAGCAAACTAAACTTTTCGGAAGAGGTGAAATACCTTGGTATTACCCTCGACAGGAAACTAACATGGAACTCTCATCTACACAGCAGAGCAAAAAGAGCATATGTGGCATATAAGCAGTGTCGGAGGACAGTGGAGCGCACATAGGGTCTGTCGCCCCGTGTGGTCACCTGGATCTACACTGCAATAATAAGACCCATGTTAACGTATGGAGCAATTGCATGGGGACCGAAGGTTCTACAAGCAACGAACATCCAAAAATCATATCAAATACAGCGAATGGCTTGTTTAAACATCACAGGAGCCATGAGAACAACACCAACCGCAGCAATGGAACTAATTACTGGTCTGACCCCTCTGGACCTACAAGTCAAGGAGGTTGCGTTAATGGCCATGGTACGATTGCGCACGGCTGGTGTAAACCCCGAAGTAGGAATGGGCCAATTGAGATTGAGCCTATGGCAGGAAGCGCTCACTGCGCTACCTCTGCTGCAGGCAGCCAACGATGCAATTGAACCCAGGTTTTTGTTTAACAAACCCTACAAAATTCAAATAAAACAGAACACAGAGCCAGATGCTCCAAATGCAATACGCATATATACAGATGGTTCAAAAATGAAAGAAGGCTCAGGCTGTGGAGTTTACTCGAGAGCACTAAGCCTCAAGATTAAGTGGGGAATGGGAAACAATACCAGCGTGGTTCAAACAGAACTGGCTGGTATCTCAATTGCCACAAAAGAACTAACCAGAAGAGGAATTTCTGGCAAAAACATAATAATCTGCACTGATGTAGACAAGCCCTATTAGTTTTGAACAGACAACGTGTTATATCGAGGCTAGTACTAGAGTGCCACCAAGATTTAGCTGACGTCTCGGCATATAACAACATTATCCTGAGGTGGGTTGAAGTGCACGACAGGAGTAAAGGAAATCGCATTGCTGATTCTTTAGCCAGGGAAGCCGCTGGACTAAAAATTCTAGGACCCAGTGAAGCCTACGGCCTAACGACTTCGACAATTGCGGAACTAGCCAAAAACGTTACACCCATGCTCAATCCCTTAAGAGATGGGATGAAATCAAAGGATGCAGTTTTGCCAGGATCACCCTGGGCGACCCTGGGAAGCTGGCGCCGAAGAAATATTTGGCGATGACCAGGAAAAACCTACGTTTAACAGTAGGATTTCTGACTGGTCACTGTCAACTAAGTAAACACCTCCATACTATGGGGCTAGTGGACACACCTCTATGCAGGATGTGTGAACAGGAAGATGAAACTGTCAGACATGTCTTATGCGAGTGTCCGGAGTTATCGTCAATAAGAGAGTGTGTGTTCGGTGAGTCTTGGCCTACACCTGCCGATATAAAGGAGATGTCCCCCAGTGACCTGTCCACCTTCCTGAAAAGGACAGGATGGACAATGACCTAGGAGGACAACTCCTCGGGAGGATGTACAATGGGTCACATGTGGCCTAAGTGCTGTGAGCCTACACACTCCCCCTCCCTCCTCTACAGATACAGATACAGATATCTGTAACCCAACGACTTTTTTATTCTAAAAGTAATAATAATGATGATAGGGGGTGGGTAATTTATAATGAACAACCCTGTACATTCATGCACCAAGGAAATTTCAAAGACCCAAATTTAATATGAAGTAAACTCAAATAAGGTTTAAATGCATCAACTTCCATCTAAATGTATATCATGTGAATCGTATACGAACGCTAGAGAGATGCAAAGCCCAAACAACTTATCCATTAAGGAGATGCACTTTGATGCAAAACGTAGGTATATATAAGAGGAGGGACTAGGAAATCTGTTTGTTAGGTGCATTTTAATGGGAGTTAATAAGGAAAAATTTAAAGAATATTGAACACTTTGAAGTACTGAGGAAAATACGTAATATAGTCTTTTTTCTCTTATTTTCTGGGAATAAATCCACAATAATGTTTTTTATTTTTTATTTCGACGTTTCGGTAGCGTTCCAGCTACCGTTGTCAAGATTAACTAGTAATGAAATAATTTTTGGTCCCTATCTAACACGACGAAAAAAATATGACAACTAGATAATCAATAATATTTTGAAGTTTAAGGGCGGATTAATCAATGCCTGGTTAAATCTGTCAGCTACGTAGCCCTCAGCTATCTCTAGCCGCCAGTCAAAGTCTCGGTTACAATAGAAAGCGTTTATCAATGCACCACATAACCGACAGCTAGCTAACTGGAGGCTAAGTGTAAATGAGCATTTGACAACCTTGTTCGGGTTATTAACGTTAGTGTAATGTTGTCAGAGTGTGAATTTCTCATTTTAATTTGGTGTAAGGACGATCACCCGTTACATGAAATATACATATTATTAATTTTATTCGCATATTTTGTTATAACACACAGAATCAAGAATATAGAGGTGAAAGTTATTATTTTTCTATTTTACCGTAAGCTTACTCTGACAACATCGTGGAAAATTTCACTTGTCAGTGTCAAAATTGTGGTACTGTTATTTTTATTTCGTCTATGTTGTGTTTTGTTGAGTTGTTTGCATTTGAGCATGTCCACAAAACAAAAAAGATTTACCAATTTCACGGAGTCAGAGCGACAATTCGGTACTTATAAAAGTAGCCGTTCACCATAAAAGTATAATAGAATGCAAAAAGACGGATGCTGTGACCTGGCTGGAGTTTGTTGGAGTATCATGAGAACACTGGGTTTAGATAGTCGAAACCGAGTAATAAACTCGACATCATCGAGCTCTTCAAAGGGATTCATCCGTTCTTTAACAGTATATGGTCGTCTTTCGTACTCTACAAATTCCAATATTTCGCCAAGCTCCAAGCTCTTCATCGAAAAGGTCGTCAAGTTCCTCAAGATACATTGACAATAACAATGAAATACAATACACTCAGAACCTGGATGCTACTAAACTACTATAAATGAATCAAATAAGCTTCTCGATTTCACCCTAAACGGTAATAACACAATCAAATTTAAAGTGGAAATAATCTTTGTAGCAAAATGTAAGCAAACATGGAAAAATCATGACACAGTTGTCAGCTAGAATCTATGGTTAGAATAACGGAACACCACTTTCTCGTATTCAACTGTATGTTCTATAGTTAACATCAACATTATAGTGGCAGCTAGGGTAGCCGAAAGTTTGACTGCCAGCTAATGCAAGCTGGCAGTTGATAAACACTTTGACCCACAGCTAAGATTTAGCCGAAGGCTACAATATTTAACCTAGCATTGATAAACCCACCCTAAGACTGCAAAACTTTGTTGTCAAATTTTATTAAGGTCCATTCATAGTAGATCACATCTCTGGTAAAATGTGAAATAAAATATTTTATTTTAAGACATTCTAATGATATGATAGTCTACTAGAAATGGAATCCACAGTGAAGTGCACGTTCCAGGAACGGTTTTTTAGGATAGCGATTTCCCCCAAGCTAATCAGTCAGCTAATTCTTATCATTTCCTGCTTTTGCAAGCTACTGCACTTGGCATGTACAACAAACTAGTCACCCCAGGTAATTATGATAAAAGAGAGATACGCGCGAGGAGATTTAAGCAAAGACATTCCTCCTCTAATTGCATTCCTTATTCGATTCTCGCCAGAATGATAAATCACCTGTCCCACCGCCCAGATCTCCATATTCCAACAAATGCGTTGGCTTTGGGCTGCTTCCGGAATCGGCAATTATTACTAATAGTTGAGAAAATAAAATAAAAAAAAGAGAGATAATAAATTATAAGACGAGCGTATAGAACAATAATGAGGTTATCTTCTGTATGTTCCTTGTGGTATATTATTCATTCTTTTTTTAATTTCTTGGGAAATTAAACCACAATATTTTTGAATTCTTTATTTCAACGTTTCGGTAGAGTTCCAGCTACCGTTGTCAAGAAAAAATGAGTAGAAATTAATTTTTCATCCCTAACTGACACAACAGAAAAAATTTGACAACTAGACAATCAAAAATTATTTTGAGGTTTAAGACTGCAAAATTTCGTTATCAAATTTTTATTAAGGTCCATTCATAGTAGATCATATCTGTGGCAAAATGTGAAATGAAACACTTCATTTTATGACATTCCAACGATATGATTGTCTACTAGAAATGGAAATCCAGTGAAGTGCACGTTCCAGGAACGGTTTTTATTGGGATAGCGCGTTTCTTTCGCTTATATTGGAAATGTTGTTAATAAAACGCGTTTCTTAATAGTTCTATTGTGTATGAATATTTAAGTTTTTTGAAATATGTATACTCAGTTTTGTGATTTTGTGTATTGAAATGTGTATCGATTAACAACTATTCAAATTATAAATCATAAGAAAACCTGGATAAAAACTTATGATGCTATCCTGATAACGCAGGTAATTGATTATTGGAAATTTCTCTTTCTAACATTGGTAACCAAATTTGACTACATTCGGCTGAAATACTAGCTACACATTTATCTGCATTTAGTTGTATTAAAAAATAAAGAGCATTATTGTGGTATTCCCAAAAAAAGAAGAGAAAAAAGAATATGTAATGCCACAAGGAACTTACAGAAGATACGTAATATAGTGTTTGGATTTAAGTTGAAAAGGTTTTTAATAACGAAGAATACTTAACAATTTTGCTGATAAGAAGCTGAAGGATCAGGTTAACAAGCATGAATCCTGAATTGAGTAGCTGACAGAATATTAATTTAACTTCCCTTCGTGATTTTCACAACAGTGTTTTGTAAGCTGAACTCTTTGCCCAGTTGAAAATTGATATTGTCTCTTAGCGTGGGAGTGGATGGTGGTACAGAAAGTTCCCACTTTCCAAATACTAATATAATGTTGAGCTTCCATATATGTAAATGTTTTCAAATGTTTTTGGAGTGAGAGAATCGGAAATTTTAGTTTAAGTTTTAAAAAATTCGATGAAGCTCTTTGAATTACTATTCTCAAGAAAATGGATTGTCTGCAATCGATTTGAATTATTTAGTGGTATTGACAACATATACCTACGGAAAGGGCTTTACTACGTTATCAATGGAAACACCAGTAGGTCTGTTTCTATACATTCAATGGAATCAATAGCAGAACTAGCAAATTAATTAGTGGTCTATTCATGTGGGGAAAATTATGGGACCACGCTGTAATATATTTGGGGGACTTTATATAACTATTACATGAAACGTGTGTTCCATTTTATACTTTCTATAAAACAAGGCTCGGTGGAAACTGGAGATTAAGACTCGCTCTAATTTTCCGTTTATATGGAACTTCAAACGAAAGTATTTTTGCATCAAAAGAAAAAAATATAATCCCGTATACAACCAACTCCAAAAAAGACAAATGCAAATACAAAAGAATAAACTAATAAATAAGAAACTTCAAAGCCGTCTTCGTTCTATTTTTATCCGTTGTCGGCGTGTAAAATACTTCCTATACAACCCCCGCTGAATATGGAATATATAAATTTTGTGTCTACCTTTGAAGAAAAAATATTGTATTATCAATCACTGGTGTCATAGACTAAACAGTTCTTATGAACCTAAACCGAAACCTGTAACCAAAACTAGAGTATTCTATACAGGATGTCCCACGACGATTAAAACAAGTAATATATCAGAATTGGACAGTAGTAGATAATTATAATTTTGGGGGTGTAAATTAGAGCAAATGTTGCATATTTTCTTGTTATTGTGTTACCCAATGAGGTATTATTTGTTTTTGGTCACGTGACGTCGTATTCAAAATTATCAATAGGACAACCTGTATATTAGTGCCTTTCTGTGTTTCTCCCGATAAAACAATTCCAACTAACTAGCACACTTGGGGTCTGGAGTGATTAATTCAAGAGCTACAGGTACTTAAAGGATTGTTAGTTGAAAAACTCATAATTGAATCCCCTGTAATTTTCGGCAATCTCACATTCGTACGTAATAATTAAGACAAACCAATATTGTCTCATTGGCACTTTTGTCATTATAATGTTGTTGACAATAGGCCGTCTTTTTTATAAGATTTGCTATGTTATTTTTTAAACGATATTTAATAGGTAAACAAGTTTTTGTGGAAAAAACACAATTTTATGTTATTTTACTCAATGATATACGGGTCGTTCCATTATTAACTCACAAGTATTATTGAAAATTATAATATTGGTTTGTCTTAATCATCACGTACGAATGTAAGATTGCCGAAAATTACAGGGGATTCAATTATGAATTTTTTAACCTACAATCCTCTAAGTACCTGTAGCTCTTAGATTAATCACTTCAGACCCCAAGTGTGCTAGTTATTTGGAATTGTTTTATCGGGAGGAACACAGAAAGGCACAAATAAACAGGTTGTCCCATTATTAATTCTGAATATACAGATCGCGAAAAGTCTATTCGAGTGTTCAGTTCCAGCTACCAATCTAATATGAAAGCAGTGTTTTCTCAGTTTAGAATGTTATGTACTTTCTAAAGAATGAATAATTTATTTTGCATTCGACTTTCAACACGGGATAACGACGTATTTAGTGAGAGATAATCGAGTTTGGTAACATAAAAAGTGAGATCAACACAAATAAGAATAAAATAATATAGTTCAAGGAAATTGGACAAATTAAGATCAGCAATAAAAAAAACCTATACCTTGCTTTCGTTTTAACAATTATTGGTATTTAACATTGTTGCTGACAAAAATTGGGAATAACTTTTACAGATATACAGAAAGGTACATTTGGCAACAGCGGTTAAAATAGGGGCACTTAACACAAGCCCATCACTGACTGAGCACAATTATTCTCCTCTCTCTTTCAAGTAGTTTTTCCAATATTATCGTACTTGTGTAGGTAAATCGTATATCGTATATATAAACCAGGTGTACGTAGGTATTTATAATCCTCAATTAGTTCAAAACGTCCGAGTATACAAGAATATATCAAACAAGCTGTCAATCATTATCGGGTCAATGATTCCCGCTCTCACCCTTCGGCGATTCATTCCTCTTTGGCATACAATGAGTCAGAATCTTTAATCTCGTTAAAGGGTAATACCTTTCCATCAGGTCCCATTTCACGTCCTAATCTGTTTATAGCCCAAAGGGGGTTTATGAAACTTTCCTGCACTTTCCACTTTCGACAGTACAGTGCCGGTCTCTGTTTCCTGAATTATTACAGCAATGAAAGATGCTTGAATATTTTGTGTAATAATAATAATAACGTTTATTTGCAAAGAAAAAAATACTAGATAACAACACCAAATACAAAATATACAAATAAACAACATAAACCCACAATAGTCCTAAAACTGTCCGTGGGAAAAATATTGTAAGATATTATCATATCAACATTTAGCTAATAAAACAAAATAGATAAAAACGAAGAAATGACACAAATATTGGGTATACATTTAAACGCACCAAATCAATTGGAAAATGAAAGATATCATTTCATTTCTATCCGGAATTGATCACGCGGAATATTGAATAAATGACTTTTCAGAAGGAATTTAAATCGACCAAAATATGTTGTAGTTGTTATTTCTAGTGGGAGAATATTAAAAACCCCAAGGGCCAGGTATGAATGACTTCTCTGTCCTATACTCTTAGCAGCAAAAGAAGTTTTACATTTTTGTGCACTGTACCGGGTTGGGTACAAATGGTCAAATATTTTGCAAAGTTTTTCTATTTTTAAATTGATTTACACAGAGAAAAAAAAAGTATAATTGTCTTATATCTAATAGTTTAAATATAGCTGATCAGAAGAAAAAGTTCTTGTTTTACCTAACATTATTTTTAGTATATATTTTTGAATTATCTCTAATTTATGAAGATGTGTGGGTAATGCACTGCCCAAGCTAGAATGCCGTAACTTAATCTAGATTCTACCAACGCGAAGTACAATATCTTTAGATGGTTTATATCCAAAATAGGTTTTATATTTTTGAAACGATAAATGAGTGTTTTTAATGTCTCGACCATCTCATTAATATGAAGGTTCCAACGGAGATGCTGGTCGATCGTTATACCCAGATACTTTATAGAGTCTGTGGAAAGAAGATATGAATCTTGATCTTGCCGTGGTTCTCTCATAGTTAGAATGTTATAATTTGGTAATCCGTTTTTGTAACAAGCAAAAGGTGAATACTTTAATTTTTTTATATTAATTGTTAGTAATCTACTGTCTAACCATTTTTTAATTGTATGTATGTATGTATGTATGTGTGATTTTGGGGTGACATTCACTGGGACCTAAAAGATCTATTGTGCCCCCTTACTTCTACTCAGTTTCTAAGGAGAGTCTCAGAAACTAGCAGTTCCTTTAGTCCTGTTTCCCGGAGGAATTTTAGGATGTCTGCAGGCTTCAACTTAGGCAAATGTTCCTCTTCTATCCAGTAATCTCCCAGGTGCTGTGCTCTGGGATTCTGGAGTGCTGTGCAGTTGGAAAGTATGTGGATGGAGGTTTCTTTTTCCATGCCACGAAATCTGCATTCTTCTTCCCCCACTATTTTGAGCTTTTTCAAGTGCCCATTCAGGCGACAATGTCCCGTTAGGATCCCTGTCAAAACTCTTAGCGCAGTTTTACTTTGACTTATGCATTCTTTTGATCTCAACAGGTTGTAGTCACCCAGAAGAGTCTTTGATTGTATAAGTCCTACTAGATCTTTCCAATGGTTTTTTTTTTTAATTAGAACTAAGTTTTCTTCCGCGAAATTTTTAACCGAGGCCCGTGAACTTCCTTCATAAAAAAACATCTAAATTTTACTGGAAAGTTGAAGTTTTTCGCGATCTGTCATAATTTAACACCCGTGTGCTGGAGAGATAGGGAACGTTCTTTTATTCACCGGTATGTCCACCAATCGACCAACTCCGTTTTTATATTCATTGGTGGATTGTAGATTGAAGAAATGACGCGTTCATTTATTACTGCTGCATCAACCAAAATTGCAAACCACTCTACCGTTGTATCGAGGTGGTGGATAAATTTGGTGGTTTATAAAATGACACCTTAACCTCAAAAATCCAACGATTTTTTGAATCGGTCAAAGAAATGGATGAATTAATAGAAATAAATTTAAAATGTTCTAGCAAGGTATTGAGGGCGCTATTAACAGCGTCAGAAATTGAGAACATTTCAAGTGGAACTATCAGATGAACTGCTACTCCAAGATCTAGAGGCTGAAATAACTACAACACTTTCCAAAGTATCTTCATTCATTTCGTAAATTTTTGCTAATAACAACAATCAACTTTCATAATCCGCATTGCAGAACACATGGCTTCGACAGGAGGACAGCCGATCGGTTGGAATTGAACCTTGTGTATTTTGGCATGTGCTCAAAGTCGGTTGGTTGTAAGAAAGACTTTGAAAAAACATGGCGCAGTCAGTAAATTGTCTATGAATGGAATTAAAGCGAAATATGACGAAAAAAGCGATTAACACAAGATTTATGTGATTCTAACGAAAGCCAAGAGCAGCAGATTCAAGTACAAAGTGCATTGATAAAAAATACAGATATAGGAATCACAGTGGAGGTGAATACCGCGTCGATATTCACATCTTAAGACTTTTTCTTTATCACTTTCACTGGAACTGAATAAAATCGGTACGTTACCTCTAGAAACTCATGTTTCAAACAAAGCAGCAAGAACAAGTAGACAACTGGTTATGTATTTTTTCAAACCTTAAAAACGTGTTTATCTGTATAGGATTAAAACTATATCAGCTGAAAGGATTTAACTAATATTTTTGGAAAATAATCTTTAACGCGAATAATTTTCAATACACCGATTCGCACTATCGGAAATGTATTTGTCACTCGGTTGATTCTCAAGTCCCTCTCTCTCTCTCGCTCTTGTGAAAATCGTAATCCTAACCAGCTGCCTTTCAGGTCTTGTTCGCTGCTGTACTTCAGTGCTTTAAAGGGATATCTAAAATAAGAATTTTCAATATGAACACCTCACCATTGAAACCAAACCTTTATTGAAACTGGAAACGGGAGAAGATAAAAATAACTCGTAGGATTCAATAAAATCCTTTCGTTTCAAATTTATATACAGTGTGTTTTCTTAACACATTTGGCAGTTCCACGCTGTACAGGGTTATTCATTATAAATCATCGTTATTATTACTTTTAGAAAAAAAAGTCTCATATAAAATTTGTTCGGTTACAGCTGAATTTTCTTAATATTCTATCGAAAATTCAGTAGCGTGCAAATTTAAGGGGATGCAAAAATAATAGTAGGTACTTTTTTAAATGGGACACCCTGTATATTTTCACATTCTTTAAATGTTGAAAATCTGAGTTTTAGTAATTACTGTAAATATGAAAAAGATGCATCACCAATAATGGTGAACATCTCGAATATCTTTCATAAGTAATTATTTATAAATTCTCTTGACTATAGTTTATTTCTTAATGTCTGATAGCACAGTAGCCTCATTAAATATTCAAATAGAAATTTATCTTTTACAGAGTGATCCTAACAATTTTACAAGTAAATACTAAAATTCTAATGCAAAACAAGTAGGTGTCTCTATTGGTTATCTATACATCCCTGTTTCAGCTCAAAATACAATATGGTAACAAAACTGAACAATGCCAGATAAACGATAAATATTGCGGCAGTGGCGGAAATTACGATACTAGTTTATTCTGCTTTATTTCTGTTTTGTATAGATATTTCTACTTTTTCTTTCTTACTGAGAACCATATTAATTACTTTTTCTAATTTTGACATATAAAGCGACTCTTTTTTATACTGATTGACAATATGAAACGTCATACTTTTTGTAACTAGTTGCATAAAGTAAAATTTTATGCAATTGGTGACGAAAAATGTATTTCAAAATTTCAAAATATCTCACGCGTTACACAAAATTAGGCATTTCGTATCTGATGGCATAAATAGCTATTTTCATATTCACAGTAATTACTAAAACTAAGATTTACAACATTTCATAACTCAAAACCAAAAACTGTATAAGGTAGGGGTGACATATTATTTGAAATCAGATCGTTCCAAAAAATGTGAAAATATACAGGGTGTCCAATTTAAAAAAGAACTAGTATTTTTTGTATCCCCTTAAATTTGCACGCTACTGAACTTTTGATAGAACATTGAGAAAATTCAGCTGTAACCAAACAACTTTTATGGGAGACTTTTTTTTCTAAAAGTAATAATAACGATGATAGGGGGTGGGTAATTTATAATGAATAACCCTGTACATTGTCTATTTATAGAAACAATACAGACGCTTAACAAATTTCACAAGATGGTCCAACGTTTTTTTTTAAGAATATCGTTTATTTTTTTTCAAATTCCTCCTCGCTTTCTGGTTTCATTTGAAAGCAATGGGGGCCCAACACTAACACACAGGTTTCTTTTCACAATAAACTGAAAGTTAAAAACATACGGTTCACGCACCAGCACCTTCTCTAAACTGACGAAAAGACCCAACGTTTTTTTTGACACAGAAAGGTGATATAGTTTGAGATTCGACGATAAACTTTTTTCTTTTTGTGGATCGAATTTCAAAGTATCTTCTCTCTATAATTGAGTTTATTTTTTAGACAAGTTTCGTTAATGATTCCGACAAGGTGTCATGATAAATATTCGGATGATTCTTTGCATGAATGATTCGAATATTCAAGTAATGAAAACCTTCAAGTGAACGATACATATGCAAATTTATCTTATTGCTGTTACAGTAGCTGTGTCTATAATGTTACTGGTCAACTTAGTTTTTAATGAAATCTCTTCCACATCTTCAAACAAAGCTGAATCAATTTTGACATATTAGTAAAGTATTCTCGAACTACCAGGAGAAAAATTTACGAAAGCATAACTTGAAGGGCTTTTGTTTTATAAATCACAAATGTAAATTAGTGAAACTATTCTGTAATCAATTTTTTAAAACCAAATCGTGCTTATAAGTCGACTTATAGAAGAGTTAGAACATTCTAATGATAGTTGCAAGCACTAAGGGAGTTGACGAAACTAGCGAAATATTTCCATCCCTGCCACTGACTTGTTCACTTTCAAAAAAGCCACTTTGAAACTTGAAAAGCACGAACATTTAGAAGCAGTGGTCTCAAACTTGGTCTCAAGGAACCAATCCGCTGGAAAACATTCTTACAACACTATTACTCGAAGAATTACTGTTCCATTGCCTAAATTCCTTCAACCAGATTTAAAATATCGGACATTTTTTTCCAAAGACCCATCATGATCATCCTAAATGTATATTTTCTACCCTTTGGCCATATACCTCTTGAACGGCTAGGGGTCACACTTCATTTCCATATTTTAATTAAAATTATTAAACATTTGAGGTGATGAGATCGGGGATTTCGATGTTTAGAAATGAATAGGATTAAAAAATATATTCCCAAGATTTGGTATTGGAATTATGAATATTACAAATACTGGACGTGAGTTACGATTTTGTATTTCCATTTTTTTTTGGGTTAGCATTAGAACATGTACATTACTGACAATTTGTGTAACGTATTGCATAATGCAAGAAAATAAATTCAGCTTTGTCTCTTTTAACCATCCAGACTGTCTTTTCCACAAGATAAACGGTGCTAGCTTATCCAGTGCACTCATGAATTAAACAAAAAGATAATGCGAAAGGTTTTTTAAACGCCAGATCAAGGTTACAATTTAATAAGTTGAGGTATACACAATCTATCGAAAACATGTATTACAAGAAACAACAACAACATAAAAGTATACCCCTATTAAAAAACAATAAATTCAACGAATTACTTTGAAGTTTCTCATCACAAAGAACTTACATCGTTCATAGTTTGTCTTTGGCAACATATAAACTAAAAGTAAAGTTTATGATTATGTCAAAAGTTGAGCTCATATTTAGTAGCTCCCTTGTCTTGGAAAATGAGATATAATTGGTGAGAAGTAGTTCGCAGTTAGTGAGATTCTGTTTCCATTGAAAATTCAGACACTGAGAAAAGGTAGAACGTGTCGCGGGACACACGGTAGGAACTTTAGTTCCTCATAGGCAATAATCAAATTTTTTGAATAAATAAATAAATACACATATTAATATAAGAATTCATTTCAATCTGGATGAAACTTCATTTAACAAAAATGTACAGTAGTATTAGTTATAAAAATCTTATCATTAAGTTGATTGGCACAAAGTACATATTAAGTATTCTATTAACTATAATTAATAATACAATGTTTGCTGACAATCAACATTTTACGCCGAGAGACTAGCTCTGAGACTGAGGAGAGAGTACGAGAGCCGACGCGCTCAAGGCACATAACGTAACAACGTAACGTAACGGTTTGATCTTTTGCGTGGCGACCTCCCTCACTCCAAGTAACGTACGGTCCAATAATATGCAGAATCTTAGCAATGGTGTTGAAAATATCCAAAAAATATCCACCGATACTTTTTGCAGTGAGCTTAACGTCAAAATTGCCTCTATTGTGTCCACCTTTGTGCTTAGATAAAGCACGAGCAAGGACTGTTGAAGTTTCTAGAGGGAAATTTATCTCTCATCAGCTTTAGGCGAGATAGAGTTGCATTCTTTCTCAGTAAGTGCAGGTCTGTCTCCCTTTTTTCCCAGCAGAAGCGATATACCTTCGAAGCCTCACTGCACAGGCGTTAATTGCATTTTTCGACACCGACATGTATACTATCCATTTTCTACAGAGTTTACAGAATGGAAATGTAGGCCATGTCGGTTAACTGAACGGATATGATTTCATATACATCCTAGAACGTATATGAAATCCACCAATCAGCATTTGTGTTTAGTACCCGTCACTCATCTTTTTTTCAATTTAAAAGGAACGTCAAAATATCTTGTCAAAAAAAGTCTCTCTTAGAAGCACTGGATCAAGAATATTTATTCACAAAAATAAACTTAAATAGAATAATCCCTACAAATTAACAGCAAATAGTAAAAACAGAATAAAATGGGTATTTAAGGGGACTCTTGGATGGACGTCAGATTTTAGAAAGGTATGTAATACATTCTACGTTATAGATATGTGTTAGGGAGGTTCCTCGGTGGTCGAGTGGTAAGCATGCCAGAGTTCAAATCTCAGTGAGGAAGTTTTTTTTTTAATTAAATTTCATTTCTAGATAATTATTTTGCTTGATATTGATAACGACAATAGGTAGAAATATTCAGTAGAGTATTCATTATTATAGATAATGGTACGATATCCTTCGTGCGCGAGTCCATCTCGCAACATCTACTTATAACAGCATCGCAGATTTGAAAAAAGGAACCGTAACATGTACAAATTGCACATTCAAGAACTGTACATTTATAACAAAAAATCAGTGAAAATATAAAATTGAATTGGTGGAATTATAAATAAAGTTGTATAATTTTTCATTTGAAGTTATATTATAGTTTAATAAAATGTTTCTTATTCTAGATTTTTTCCTAAGTGTGTCGTAGAAAAAATATACTGTTCATATCCACACTAGTTGTACAAATTACTATTATAATATCAACGAGAGGAATTTTGCACTGTTTTGTCCTCATCTATTCTTTTCAATTCGGCCAAGGTATTAAGAACAACTCCACAGAATGTTCCAGGTCTTACATCTTCAGCAAGACTGGAAGATTGTTGTAGGTACCTGAGTCTTCCAAAAAACAATAAAACACAAAGGAAAATTTCTAGGTTTCATATCATATGCTGTCTTTAGGGAGAAAGGAACAATAAACGTATATATTCATACAATTGAATGGTATTTGACATATTATATTAGAGCAGCGATCAGCATGCCTGGCCATTACCGGAGCAATGTCTTCCACACCCACAGCGGCCATGGAAGCCCTCCTGCAACTAACTCCTCTCCACATTCACTTGGAGAAGGAAGCCAGGAGAGCGGCTCAGAGAATGCTACCAGTGGAGAGGCAAATAAATGAAGAGACTCTGAGGGATCACTCAGGGTTTATGAGGGAAATACAAAATCACCACATTCTTGGGATGCCCTCGGATCTTTCTGTCACAAAACTTCACGTGGACAAGCCCTTTAAGGTCCCCATTCCAACGAGAGACCAATGGGATAGCGAAGAAATTTCCTTTCTAGAAACGGACTACGTGATCTACACTGACGGATCCAAAACCGGAAACGGGGCTGGAGCGGCGGTCTTCAGCAGGAAACCCAGAGTGGAAGTTATAGTCAGTTTCAGGCTGAAGTATACGCCATTGAACTGGCTGCGAGAGAGCTGATGAATCAACCTGTTGTAAAAAAGAACATACAAATCCTGTCAGATAGCCAGGCTGCTCTTAAAGCACTGAGCTCCAACAGGATAAAATCTAAGATGGTATATAACTGTCTACAATCCCTTGAAATACTAGGCAAAGAGATTAGAGTCATTTTGACCTGGGTGCCGGCGCATCGAGGAGTGGAGGGCAATGAGGAGGCCGACACTCTGGCAAAAAAGGGATCAGAGACTTTATTTATCGGACCTGAACCATTTTTTGGCATTGCGGAAAGCACTACTAGATCAGCCATATCCACCTGGGTGGAGAGGAAAGCCTACACGTACTGGGCAGACATACCCGGGCTCTCTCACTCGAAGAAGATGAGTCTGGTTCGGACCTCGGACTGTTGGTTCTGTAATTTGGAGGACGATACTGCGGAGCACATACTTTGCTTATTCCCAGTCTTGGGCAGGGTAACGTATAATATATTCGGCTTTAGTACCTTAGAGCCGAATGACTTCAAAAAGTATCACCAAATACAACCATGGACTTCGTCAGAAGCCCAGGCTTGTGGGGTGAATTGTAATCCCTAGGGATGAGCCTTAATAGACCTAACGAAGGTCGCAGTGGAGGTGGCGAGAAGGCCCTACTCACATAGAACCTAACCTACTATGTTGTCTTTATGGAGAAACGAACAATAAACGTATATATATATATATATA
>CAJUYH010001543.1:0-48071 GCA_910591685.1 Galerucella tenella
CAGTATTACAAAAGGGCGACATTTGGAGAGCGATTTAAAAAATATTTATGCGTCTGTTTTTTATTTAAAACTTAAACTTTAACTTTCTCCGATATGTATAAGCGCGAACGCAGTTATTACATCAGAAAAGAATTTATGTTATTATAATGGGAAACATAATTTCAAAATATTCAAAAGAAGAGGCGGCAGTTGACAAGCATGCATGCATCACCTTCAAAAAGTATACCGTACGACCCCAGTTGGCGCTTACATTTTTGGGAATTAAAAAAAATGCCACCCCTCATCAATCGACCCTGGCAGAAATCGGCTTTACTACACTAATACTTTAGTGTGATGTGAGTTATTTTCCAAGTACATAAAACAGTTAATTAATTCTCTAGTTGGAAAGGGTGTACATATTTGAAATATGCGGAATTAGGAGGGTGGAAATAAGGTCAAATAAACATGTTTAGCAAAGAAACAAATTATTACGGGAGTTTACTATACTTTCTTGTTGATTGAGTAATGTGGGAATTGCCAAAACACTAGTTATGATTGACAAGACTTGATGGATTGTATTGTGAATACAAACACATTATCATTAATATAACAGTCAATCTGGCAGCACATTTAATATGAGGAAGCTGGGAAATAAAAATGTATGTCAATAGATTTGAATTAATAAGTGGAATAAACAGAAAATAGGTTGATTATTTCCATTAAACTAGCAGGCATCTACGCCATAAGCCAAGAAAATAATCGATGACTCTATTGGCAGCTTCAGATTGTAATTAATGGCGTCAATATGTGTGATAAATTGACCATATTATCTTGGATAATATAACACGCAGTTCTAGGAATTGCAATAATAGTGTGTCTTAGGCCGGCGACACATTTGCGGTTGCGGTTGCGGTTGCAACCGCGCGGTCACAACCGCTGTTCTGTAAAATACATGGTTGTTTATGAAATGGTGCCACACTAGCGACCAAGCGGCAGCAACCGCCTTTGCAACCGCATCTTGTCGCGGTCGCGCGGCTGTCCGTCCGAAATGCAACATGTTGTTACTTGCCTGACTGTTCACATTAACCGCGCAGCCACAAACCTAGCAAGTCGAGTTTTGAACATGGGCGTCTTCGATACCGAAAAATTTATTGTTTTGGTGCAAAGTAAGACGTGCTTGTGGAATGTTACCGACAATGCATACAAAGATCTCTCAACCGTAGAAAAAGATAATGAAATTGACCATTCGTCAAGCGCGTTCTGTGTAAAGGATGGACCCAGTACCTCCTTTTTCGCTTCGATTTCTTAATTTGAGCATAAATTATACCAACCGTTTCTACCAAATCCATGTTGATTATTGAACTGACGGACTCGGTATGACAAGGTGTATGCTTGTATGTGTGAACGTTATAGCGGTTGTGACCGCGCGGTTGCAACCGCAGCCGCAACCGCAAATGTGTCGCCGGCCTTATACTCACTGTACAGTAGGTTCTCCTGGTAAGTTGAGTCAGAATTGTATTTAAATTGACAAATTATTTCTGATAGTTCATCGCTTCTGGTGCTGTTCTCTGCTTCCAATCTACAAACCTACCCAAAATGTATTTGTAATGGAACAAACAGCAGTATTATGAAATTCATGATACACATTCAAAACTAATCATATGTAGGTACATATTATGTACATAATATGTATACGTACGTACATCTGCGAGTCAGAAAAGCGCACGAGAGGTTCCGTGCCATTATCTATAGAAACGCCAAAAAATCACGTTTGTTGTATGGGAGCCCCCCTTGAATATTTATTTTCATTTTAATTCAATTGTCTGTTTTTAAAGAAAATATATAACTTAATATTCTGCTAATATCTCTACCTGTCTTTAATACTCATTCATTTCTGTTATTATTTTTATTTGTTATGGCGACAACAGAAATATATCATCTGTGAAAATTTCAACTGTCTAACTGTTGCGAAGAACTAATCACCACAGGATACACCATCCCAAAAATAAACGAAGCTTGTGCTATTTTATAATTCATTTTCTGAGTGCGCATGTCTGACAGTCGCCATTTTAAGCTCGTTATCTGTCAATGACATGTGATTTTATTGCTCACCAAAGAATCTTTTTTGTTGAAGGTTTTTTGATTATTTACATAATTTTTTTATTGGTGAACCATTTTACCTATTTAAAGCACGCCTCAGCGTGTTTAAATCGAACTTTAAAAAACGCGCGTGTTTCAAAGTTACCGTGGCAACATCAACATCTCGAGAAATGAAGACTAAATCTATGGTCTAAATCATGTCTAAATGACAATGTTTTCATTATTGATCTGACAGGAGTAGTTTGTAACGTCAAAACTTTTATTCGAACAATATTTAACAATGTCAAATTCATAAATTAAAATGGAAAGTGCCGTTGGTATTGTTTGAAATATTAATATTTCGATTTTTAAAATCTTAGGAAATGGTATTTGAATTAATACTATTGACATTCACAGAACTCAATAAGGTTGAACTTCCATCAAAATACAAATTAGTTTATGTTTTTCTCATTTCCATGACAACGCAAGGTATACATCATATACATCACGAATTCAACCATTTGACATTTAGTTCCTATTTCCATCTATGATCTCCATTTCTTGTTGTTGTAGTAGTTATAGACCAGTATTTATAATTTCAAAGTGCACCAATTAAGAAAAATAGCGTAAAGTATGGTCTTCAAAACACTTTCTCTATTTCGAGCACTCCGGCTTCGCCGTCGTGCTTGTTAGGAGGCTGAGCGTAGCGAAGCCGGTATTACCCTTATTACCGGTATTACCGGTATTACCCTTAACGTTCGAAGTGCTCATACCATTTTTTGCGCGATCGTATTGAAATAAGCTTAGAATAAAATAATTTAAATCTCTTCGGAATGAACGAAATGTCAGAAGTGACATTTATACTTCTCGATCAGTTAAAATATAATTAGCATTTTAGTGAAATTGTTTTTATAATTTTAATAATCTATTTAATACTTTTTATATTGATCTGTTCGATTCTGCTCATTGAAAAAATATAAATCTCATTTTTTTGTTCCTTTTGTGTAATGAATGAAGTAATATATTATTTAGGGCTACTTAAATCTATGTAAATATAGAAAATAAGAATAATTTGGTTGAACAGTAGCTCATTCTTCTTAATAATGGAAGGTACCTAAATACTCCAAAAACAGGAGCTGAAACTTATATTTATAATATTTTCCACAATATTTGTTAAGCTGGTAAATTAACTCAAACAATTGATAAATTGAGTTTAACAATCAAAACTTTGTCGAAACAAGTCATAAAAATAAACAATTATTGTTTGAGATTCTTTGGTTTCACTTTTTTGCATGTAGTTAACATTTAATTTACATTTTTTTAACAATTCTCTTAGTGTAACTTGTTCCGTTATCTGTCAACGTCAGTTTGAAGG
Source organism: Galerucella tenella (assembly GCA_910591685.1). Lineage (NCBI taxonomy): Eukaryota > Metazoa > Arthropoda > Insecta > Coleoptera > Chrysomelidae > Galerucella > Galerucella tenella. The sequence goes on from CAJUYH010001543.1 coordinate 3,434, forward strand.
TCACGAAATTTTGCCCCCAAAACATCAAAGGATTTTCGCCGGCTTTCCTTTCTTGTTTGACTGGTGTATTATGTGCTAATCACTGCCTTCATCAGTATTGTCAAAATTAAGTAATCACTTGACTCCTGCAGGTATATGATGATGAGAGCGATGTCATCCATCGTTTGGATTACACGGAAATCACATGGTAGTAGTTTCTCCAGTGCTCGGGAGTAACTTCAATGGAGGCAACCTCTTGAACAAAACTTTGACATATTTGGTCGTGCTATTGGCCGTGTACTTAGATGAATTCCCTGTGTACTACTTTTTATCCGAAAATAGCATCGAATACTAATCCATGTGGTGAAACTAATGCTTGATGAACGGAACTTGAAAACTCATAGCAAGGGGAAAAAAAACAATTAACTCAAGCAGGTGTGCTGAAGAGAGGTTAGGACGCATTGTCTATAACGACAGCTTTCTTATGCAAATCAGGAATAGATTGTTTCTCAAACCAATTTTTCAAATAGGGTCCGACCATTTTATCATGGTGAACAGCGAAGTTATTTTTCGCCCAAAATCAAACTTCCGCAACCTTCCACAAAAAATTTTTTGGTTCCGGCATTCAGTAAAATAAACCGCGGTCCCCGTTGCATAGACAAACCCGTACTCAAACAATTCACGAGAGCATCTCTAGCAGAAGTTACGAATTTATTCTCCCATTCCTTTGTAAGGCTGTGTCAAAGATTGACCCAGGATTCATTGGAATGAACAAACATTTATCCGTCAGATCTGACCTCCTTCATTTGTCGTAAATATCTGTGCCGCCACGCAATAATCTTGCTACGTTGTGTTAAAATTGATTGCCTGCTTCTGTTTCCGTTAACAAAATTTATATCCTTCAATAAGGGCAGGTCTTGTGAAATTGTGAAATATCGTCTTGTTCAACCCTTCCTTCGTTCGAGTGTGGGTGTTGTGAGTTGCGAAGTAAAATTGATATTCCGTTCGCAAAATTCCCATACGTATCGCTGCATCGTTATTACTTTCTCCCGAGCTACACTGATTTCAAGTGCTTTCCCTGGTGGTTTATCTGTCCGTAAGGCTGCCTTTCGGGGCATTTTTTCGAATTTTGTGAATCATGAAAGACATCTATTCATGTGATATGATAACTGACCACATTTTCATATTTTAATTGGCTCCATTTTCCCTCCACTAATGGTTAATACGCTATCTTCACGGCACACAATGGATGGAATAATTTACAAAATGCCCTTATATGATAAATTTCAGGTTTAGTTGTCTAGCGGTTTTATAGCCCATTCATATTGGCACTAACAGCATATTTTAGCCGGGCAACAGTGATTCTTATTCGCCCATTTGAAATGCATTGTCCTATCTCGAATACTGTGCTAGTGAGGTAACATCAATATGGGGCTTATGTTACGACCATCACAAATCTATTGTGTGTTACTCTAGAGTTCCTTGTCTGGATCCATCCTTTTTACTCGACCTCGAATGTCAAACATTATCATTGAAAACCTCAGCCTACTCAGGCTTCTGCAGCAGCTCAATATGTGTCCTGGGGCTTTCTTATCATCTTGGCAAAACCTGCATATGGTTGAGTTTGTCAATTCGATGTTATTCGTGTGTTTGTTAAGTGGATGATCTATCAGCTTTTTCTAGATGAACCTTACCTAACCTTCACTGACTGACTCAGAAAATGTGGCCGTATAGAGTACGTGATTATTATGAAAATCAATTATGGAAACTCATCTGTAAGCAACATGTTCTTTAGAAATTGAGGATATATTCCGTTTGTCATCCAATCACAAAATATAGTCGGTTAACCCTGCTTTTTTAAAACTCACCACACAGATATGTAATAGTTGCTGCTATTCAGGGTTGAAGCAATTTTTCAGGTTCTTGCTTCTGGGTTTCCAGTATTCCATGCACCTTGATAAGTACGTGCAAATAGAAAATGATGGGGCGTCTCATGTTGTGGATGTTTCTCAACATAAAAATGTCTAGCTTCTGGAGAGTAACTATTAATTACCTTTTATAAAATGAACAAATGAAAATAGTATACAGACAAATAAATGCAAAAATAGCTAACCAAATTTTGCCTAATAACTCTTCCGGTTCTCGCAGTGGCAAGAAGGCTGTAAGATTGAAGATATAACTGAACAGGTAGAAGAAAATTCAGAACGAACAAAAAGTTGTTGTTCTGCAATTTTAAGTACGCTTTCATCTTCATGAAACAGTGTATCATCAAGACATAGACGTAGACATCGAGATCAAGTTGAATGACTCTCTGCAATGATATTGTATGAAATATGTGTAAATTGACTGTAATAAGAAGTGAAAGCTCATTATTGAGTTGAACTGAAATTAAGAAAGCAGCGCGAGAAAAGTAGAGCAGCGCTTTCGCTGAATGCGCGGAGCTTTGCGGACAACATAGGGATTGTCATCAATTGGAAATTCCCAGAGGCAGTTATGAATTAATTCATTCATTTATAGTGCCTAGGATGTTGAGTACAATCCAAACGAATTATTGAATGACTCCTGTATTGGAGATTACAGAGCATTTCATTTTGAACTATTCGCCTGTATTGCTTAAAATAAAATTAATTACTTTGCCAACGACAAAACCCAGCAGGGAATGTAATTTATGAGCGCGGCTTCCATTTGTAAAAACAAAAACAATCGGCCCGCCTTCAAGTGAAATATCATATATTTATATTGTAGGTAATGTTTGACTGACTGCTCTTTGAACCATAAAATGCGTAAAGACTGCTATGAAAAGCTATGAAATTCTTGGAAACTGTTATTTTGAAATATAAAATTCATTAAATATTTTATGTCATCACATGTAAATTTCTGAAACATCTCCTAAAACATAACTATCACCATCACTTCTCCTTAGGGTTTGAAACACAGCGTCTGAAAATTAAATTATGTATGTTTTTTTACATTCATGCAAAAAACAAAACTTTTGTTAAACACATTTAATGGAAAAGTGGTTCTTTTTTGCACTAGTGCAACAAAATTTTTGGATAATTGAATAGATGAGGCTTTTATTTGATGTAGATCCATAGTAAATTATGAAATCAAACAATTTTATTTTGTTAAATCTACATTATATTTAAACTTAAAGTGACGCGTTTCGCTAACACAGTAGCTTTTTTTCAAATAATGCATTCATTTGCATGACTGTAGCACATGTAACCCAAAAACATCCTAAATATACCACCAGACTGTCTAACCTTTGGAGAAGACTACTGAATTTTGAAAATTTATCGACCTATACTTTGGCAAGTTTATCTGAAACCGTGGAAGGAATGCAGTCGAAAACATTCGACATTGCCACGTTCAACTATGAAAAAGATGAAGTGCTACTATGTAGTGATAATAATTAGAAAAGAGTATTTTTATTATTAACAATATTAAAAATATGATTAAACGTTAATTTTATAATGTGCTTGTTTCCTTGGATTTATTCTATTAACATTATTTTTTCAATTTATGAATATTTAAATATGAACACTTTTCCAAATTTGTTATGGGCTTTTTGAAGCTCTGACAGCGTTGTACGAGAACCATAATGACCACACCCTCCGAATTACATGATTGGTGATTTGTATCGACCAGCTGAATTCTTATTGGCAAGCGCGTACGTGAGATCTTCCCTCTCACTTCGTCAATTGACTGATATTGATTTATCCAGTGGCGTTGGTATTGTCAGTTACCTTTGTATTTTTAGTTTTACTTGGTAAAATAGGTACCGTACGCCATTTGTACGTTTGACAGATAGGCGCCATGTTTTTCCTCGCCTCTCACCGATGCCGCATAGCTTCAGATAAACTTGCCAAACTATAGATCTTATCCCGTTGGGATGAAAAGTCAAAGAGTCCTTAATACTGTCGTCCTTCAGAATCTTATTAGTTGAGTGAGCATTAAATGGGGCAGCGGTAGTTATTCGCTTTCTGTTTGTTTCTGTTAACTCTGCGCTGTCAAAGATGACAGAATATTTTGAAAATGCTGACCATGTATTTGAAGCTGGAAGTATTGGGTTATATTATGTTGTGTTTTTTCATGATGAACGATAATTATGGGAATAAACCATAAAGTATTAGTGAAAAATGAATCGATTGTATCAAATGAAACTGGAAGAATCATAAGAAGTTTAGTATCGTCGAATTTTTTTTCGGAAAAATGTATCTAAAAGTTGAAGAATATACCAGCTGTTCCATTCAACAAAATTATTGGATTCTGTTGACCGGAAATTATAAGAAAAACAAAAAGCATTTTATAATAAACTTAATAGACTATGAGCCCATGGGGAAAAAGTGTCGCGATTTGAAACAGCAGCGAACCTATTCAGAACGATAGTTTATCATGCCACCATCGGTTCCAGCACCATGGCGTACATTTTCTCCTGTGCAGAAAAGCGCAGTGGAAAACTGAACATTTTATTTTCCACCTCCTAAAAATGTGATATGAAACTGTACGCCGTTTGTTACATTTGATAGTAGAATCATAGGAGATCGGTCCAGACTCTATGACCTTCAAAAATAATCGTTCGGAAAATCTAGGAAAATTTTTGAAAACTCTTATTTTCTATCCTCTGAAAAGGTGATTTGAAACTGTACGGCATTTGATTCTGTAGATTATCCAACATAAATAAATATTTAACAGTGGTGCTGTACAAAAAAAGTTGTGTGAAAAGCCGTGGGAAATTTTTTATTTTCCGAGATTTTCCCACTTAAAAAATATCATCTGAAAATTTACGGCACTTGTTCTACTTTCGTAACATTTCGTAACACGTCAATGTATTTTGTGTTTTGAGTTTTCAAAAATTTTCCTAGAATTTCCTCACGATTATTTTTGAACGGCACGATCTGCTATGGTTCTGTTATCAAATGTAACAAAAGGCATACAGTTTTATATCACGATTTCAGAAGGTAAAAAATGAAATGTTCAGTTTTCCACTGCACTTTTCTGCACAAGAGAAAATGTACGCCAAAGCTGGAACCGATGGTGGCATGATAAACTATCGTTCTGAATGGGTTTGCTGCTGTTTCAAATCGCGACACTTTTTTCCCCATGGACTCATAGTCTATAAGTATCAGTCTTAATTGCTAGAAACAGCCAAATTTCATAACTGTCATTTTAGCAGTTTTCAAAGTATTGGACTGTCTAAACGCCGAAATACCCAGTATATTTTGTTGAGTTTCAATACTCTTTTCCGATTCTTCAAAAGAGTTTTTTGTTAATTACAATAATTTATTCGCCTCAGGCTTGGATTTCCATACCATGTACAGCAATAACGCCATCTGTTTGTTTGTTATATTTTGGCAATTCAGCCTTTTATTGGATATTGCTGTGAGCACCGTTATATTTCGTTGAAGTTTGATTATTATTTTATGGGATAATTGCTGTTCTCTCATGAAGGCCACGTACTTGCCAAATGATGGAAGCAATGATTTAAAACCCGAGTTTGAGTATCAAGCATTATTAAACTGCAATTAATCATTCATTTGCATTGGGTTCTATAAAAAAGCAGAGACCCACAAAATCTTGCTTCCGCATCTTATGCCATAAACTATTCTGCGGTATGTCATGTGAAATATGGGTTCATCTGGTATTTTCCCAGGCGTACCAGTATGTTCTTCTCAAACATTGTTCTAAGAATTGCCTCATTGACTTCTCCGTTACAAAAAGTTCCAAAGGAGGAAGTTAAATAAGGGCTTCCATTGATGCCGTCTCCATGCTGTTTATTGCACAGGTAATGCCAAGAAGGACTTGTATTTGGATTGCAGTTAATATATTCTTTGAAGAGGACACTTCAGTCCTCCTTCCCTTCACCAGACTATCCTTATCACAATTGTGTGAAGCCAGGAAAGCTTAGTTGCCCTGGTTGTAATTTTCTGGTGTGCTCCAATTTAGTTCGGAATCAAGGTTGATTTCCAGATATTCAATTTCTTTGGATATTTAATGTTCTCCCCTGAACATCAGTACTATACCCTGTGGGTGAACTTTTTCTATTCTTAAAAGCAACTAGTTTGATTTTAATTATTTTTTTTGGTTAACTGGAAGCTCCTCTTCAAGGAGTCATTCCTCCATAGTTCGTAGTATTATTTCTTGTAGATCACTCATAACTACCTCTGGAAATTTTGCATTGTTGACAACCACTATGTCAGCCGCAAAGGCATTTGGTCAAACGCCTTGATCATTCAACCTACAGATCAAGCCATCCACAATTGAGTTCCATAATAGTGGTGGAAGTACTCCACCTCGAGGACATCCTTTAGTTGGCCTGATGATCTAAGTTGTATCGTGCATATGTGCTGTTATTCTTCAATGCTAGAGCACGGACCCTATCTATTTGCATTACATGTGGTGCTGTTAATCCCTCTTTTCTCGAGGAATCTGTTGATTGATGACATCTTGGTATAGTTCAAAGCACCTTTGATGTCTACAAATGCTGCAATGGTTACTTTCTTATGATTCATACTCAGTAAGAAACCTCCATGCAATTAAGCTATTTATTGAATATTACTGGGCGACTGGGCGCATAGTTATACTTCGTTATGGTTTGATTATTATTTCATGGGATGCTTGCTGATCTCTTATAAGGGCCACGTACCTACTTGCTTGATGATGAAAGCAATACACTATTTTGTTATTAAGATAGCGGAGGTGTACTAAACAGTTCACTTTTATTGTTGTATTTGTCTAATTGGTTCCCTCCAATCTCTTCACACAAAAATAAATAGGTAACTTGAATTCCCTCCTGAAATACAGTGGCACGGGATTCTAGAGAGGTTGATACATATGTCCTAAGTCTGCAACTATATACACCTGTACCAAGTTCTACTTTTGAGCCGCATGCTCGTAGTAGTTGTTTCTTATGGAGAACGTACAGCCAATTTTATTCATTTTGAAATTAGTTCACCAATATCTCGAAGAAAGCTTCCATTTAACTGAAAACCACTTAACTAGTACCCCACCAGAAATTCAGATTTCGTTTTTTATTGAACTGTTCCCAGTTCTATCCCAATCGAATGTATATCATCTACAATATCAAAAATTTGTGCTCGAAATTACGAAAACGTTATTTTAGAATATAACAAATAGAAACCTATGAGATTCAAGTGCGAAGCATTGTGATCTGCATTTTTAAAAGTGATTTTTTTTATTTCTTTATTTGACTTACTAGTCTTACACAAGTAAAACTGTTGCATTGACGGAGCGGGATAAGTTTTTGGCAGATTGGAAAAGATTTTCAGCTTCTGTCTTTAAAGCCGGCGCATCCACAGGCGCATCTGCCGCGCGGTTACCTCTAGCAAGGCCATCAAGGAAACTAGAAACGAGAAATATGAAATATGAAATCTGAAACATGAAATATAGAAACAGAATATTTGTGCTTCATCGATGCACAAACCAGAATCGAATTAAATTATTTTGTTTCAGTTAGCAATGGACATCGATGATAGTTTTGACGCAGTAGTTGAGGTTGTAACCATATTATTATTATCAAAACACAAAAATAATTCAAAACGGAAAAAACGACGTTACTGTACATCTTTATAACCATATGAATGTTAAACATGGTTCTTATATAGTGTCGAAAGAATTAACTGAGCATCCGGACAAATTTTAGTCTTTATAGAATGTCTGTACAGACATTTAGTAGATTAGCTTCCATTGTCAAGCATCACATATAGTGTACAGGCAAATTGTACCGAAATTCGTGAAATAAACAAGAAAATTGCGAAGTGTTTGTAATTTTGTATACTTATACAAAAGTATATTCTATTTAAGAATTCGACGAGTCCCGAGCATTACATAGTGTGCTCGACCCTAAATTCAGGTATAAAGACCCTCGCGCTCCTGACCGGCGTAACGGTCCCCAACTGCCAGTCGACCAACTGCTTTCGTCAGTCTTGACGTAGTCACTGTGCGTGTAGTATCGTATGTTTTCAATTTATTCATCAAAATATTGTGAACAGTAATAATAAAGTGAAAATCAACAGTTATTATTAATAACACAGGCCGACATTTTCAAACTTTTTGTCTGTTGTTTGAATATAATATATCATTTCCGATGTATTTTTTCACGCTGAACACGAATTTTTTCGCCGAGTTAACCTCTCCGCTGTCAGATGAAGATTTCGAGCCAAAAATGTACTTGGAAAACAAAATTTCAGAACTGGATAATGATTTTAATATGAAGGTTTTTGAGGTCGCTGAATCCGAATCTAAAATAAGATTTTCAAAATTCAAATCATCCCGTTCTGAAATTTTGTTTTCCAAGTACATTTTTGGCTCGAATTCTTCATCTGACAGCGGAGAGGTTAACTCGGCGAAAAAAATCGTATGGAGTGTCAAAAAAATCGAGTTTAAAAATAAAAGTTGGCACTTTAAGATAGCATGAACGAAAGTAAAAAATAAAATTTACTTTACCAGCGAAAAAATCATAAATATGCCAAAAAAGTCAATTTTGACACTTTTAACCTCACTTTTCTCAAAAACCTGACGTGATAGAGCAATTTCGTGGCCGGATTCGTGTTCAGCGTGAAAAAATACATCGGAAATGGTATATTATATTCAAACAACAAAAACCATGTTGGCCAGTGAATTTAACGTCCTTCTCAATGTATTTATAGCTGTGTGTGTTTGTGTATGAACATTTTTCAAAATGACTGAAAACAATGAGTGTTTTATTTGTGACAAAACTATTTCGGATGATGCAGTAACAGTTGGTCCAGAAGCCATACAAACTTTAATAAATAGCAACAAAGAACGAGAAGATGGCAAACACGAATTACTGAGCAGAAGAGATTTGATAGCTGTCCATAGAAATTGTAGGAAAAATTATACAAGACCAAGCAATATTAAAGCAGCCAAGAAGAAAAAACGTAATGAAGAAGCATCCACGTCAAAATTATCACCAATAAAAAAAAAATTGAGATCTGAAGTATTACTTGATTTCAAAAATATATGTTTCTTTTGTACGGAAAAAATAGATGAAGCTTTTCGAGAAAAACAGACAAAATTACCGGTAAGCAGAAGAATTTCAATCACTGCTGTCGACAATTTGAATACTCAAAATAATATTATAAAACACGCCGATGAGAGGAATGACAAATGGGGAAGAGATGTCAAGGGGCGTCTAAGTAACGCAATAGATTTAGTCGCAGAAAAAGCTGCATACCACGATAAATGTTACAGAGAAATTTTTCGAAAAAATCGAGAGAGGAAAAGTATCACGCCTGGGCGCCCCCCATCAGATGACGTAACATCTGCTATGGAAACAATTTATAATTATCTAGAAAATAGCGACGATTGCCAATTCTCATTCGAAGAATTAATAAATCAGATCGAGGGTTATGTACCGCATGAAAGTACGATAAAACAAAAATTGAAAGAAAAATACGGAGATGACATAATTATTACAGTGAATCAAAAAAAACTCCCATTATCTGCTTCCGAAATATTGGACATGCAATTTTGAGTGATAACTGGTATATTTCAAGAAAAGTCAGTGAAGTCGAAGAAAAACTCATAATCATTCAAAAAGCAGCTGAAATCATAAAGTCTGACATCTGCGATTATATTTATGAAGATGCATCTTATCCACAGAGCACCGAATTTTTAAATAACATTGAAGACAGCGTTCCTAAATCCCCAATGTTTTTTTTGGAAAAAGTCATCATGGACAAACGAAAATGCAATTCGCAGTTACTAAAAAAAAAATGTGTGACAATAGGTCATTCTATAATATCTGCAGTTAAGCCCCGTTCTTTCAATTCACCTTTACAACTAAGTATTGCTTCATTTATTTATAAAAAGATGGGTTCAAAAAATTCAGTGCAAATGCTATCCAAGTTGGGTATTTGCTCCAGTTATAATGACGTACAAATCTTAGAAGCATCACTAATAATGGCTCCACCAGAAAAAATTGAGCCTAGAGCATTCTGCCAATTTGTTTTTGATAACTGTGATTTCAACGTGAATACAATTGATGGTTACAATACCTTCCATAACATGGCTGGTATTAAATGCATAACCCCGGCTAGCTCGATAACGTACCATTCAGATGTAATTGAACGATGCAAAAAGTTAAATAAGTCTGCAATTGTCGAGAAAAAAGGTATCGTTGAACTGAATGGGATTGAAGAACCTCCTTTTTGAGAATCTCGATGATCTGTTTCCTTCTAAAAAATATGACGAAGTGCCATCTGTTTGTGATGTATTGTGGATGTGCGGAAAGTGGAAGAAATTCGAAAATATTGCTGGATGGCAAGGATATATGGAAAAAATTACGTCTACAGAGCCTTTTGATCAGACGAAAATACAGTTATTGCCGTTTATAATAGCTCCACCAAGTGACTACGACACCGTTTACACGTCCCTAATGATGGCTGTTGAAAAATCCAAGGAACTGCAAATTCAGACTATGTTTGTCACGTTTGATCAACCCCTGTACATGACTGCTGTTGACATAGTGCTTTCCGCGGGGCCGGACTCTGAATTAAGTAATGTTATAATCAGGCTTGGAGGATTTCCTTTGATCATGTCATTTTTGGGCTGCATTGGTTTTATAATGAAGGGTAGTGGATTGAATACTATTGAGTACTATCTACGCACCGAATTCAGTTGATAAAATGTTAACAGGACAGGCTTATGCTCGAGCTATTAGAGGGCATTTATTAGTGCAATTGTCTGTTGCAAAATTTGTATTAAATGATATAAATTTCGATGACAAAGAATTGAATATTATCGCAGATGTCTTTTCGAATTTTGAAGAACACCCTCCAGTAAGAAATACGCTCGAAGAAACATATTTACTACAAAATATTACGAATAAATTCAAACAACAGTTGGAAAAAGTGGAGGAGAATAGTCCTACTGCGAAGTTGTGGGTGCAGTATTTCAATATGGTATCCTTGCTGAAAAAATTCATCGAAGCTGAGAGGACTGGAGACTGGGAAAAACACCTGTACACCATAAAATTAATGATCCCTTACTTTCACGCTAGTGGGCATTTTCCTTACGCAAAGTCTTGTCAAATTTATCTACAGAGTGTGGCAAAGTTGGAAGAGAAAATGGACATATTTGAGTATAACAAATTTGTTAGAAACGGCTACTTTACGATAAGGCACAAAGACAAATTTTTTTCTGGAACTTGGACTGATATGTGTATTGAACAAACTGCCAACAAAGGTTTCAAAACGAAAGGTGGCGTAATCCATCGAGGATTCACAAATGATATCCTCACAGCTCACGTTGTTGCTAGCCCGACTCTTCACAACATTTGTGAAGCATTGGAAGAATTTTGTGGCGGCGATTGTGGCACGTCTGAGCAGCATGTTGAGTCAAGAGAATCTCGCATAAAAAGAAATGATGCTGATGTAGAGAAACTTGATAATTGGCTAAGCACACACAGCCCTTTCATTATTGCCGAAGAAATAATGTCTCTTAGTTCGGGCATAATAGGTGACAAGAATATAAATTGCCATAAAGCAAAGCAAATTGGCGAACAGTGTATAGCAGGAATCGTTGGAAAGCTGTTTAGGGATATCAAACTAAAACGCTCTAACACAATTTTGTCTCTTGCAACAATAAATTCTGCAGTTAAAATTCATGATAAAGTGATTCCAATTGATCCATTGATACTTTTCCAAAGAATGCTAATAGCCAAAAAACACGATGATGATCTCGCGGAATTTTTCAAATATGAACTTGCTCCGTATCCACTTTCTCTGTTTAATGATTCAAGCGGAATGCGGAAGACAAAAAAGTCTGCTGTTTATGACATGTTTCGTCCAATTGATGAAAGTTTGCTGGGCCCCAATGACATTTATGTGATTGATGGTGGATTTTTATTGCATCGGGTAATATGGCAGACAAATCAAACGTATGGACACATTTGTGCGACGTACGTTAACTACGTGGAAAACAGATTTGGGCAAAATTCAGTAATCGTATTTGATGGCTACGAAAATGACTGGAGTATCAAAAAAGCTGAGCAGCAACGACGATACCTGAATAGCCAATGTGCAGAAATTATTTTTGATGAAAGTATGACGGCTACTGTCCCTCAAGATACATTTTTGTCAAACGATAAGAATAAAATCAGATTGATTTCATTGTTAACGAAATTTCTCCAAAATAGAGGATTCGTTGTAAAACAAGCGGTGGATGATGCGGATGCACTTATTGTTAAAACCGCAATAGAAATGTCGAACAATGGACGAACATCTGTAGTCGGCGAGGACGTTGATCTCCTTGTTCTCTTGATCGCTTTGACACCAGAAAATAAAGATATCTTTTTCATAAAGCCAGGCACAGGCAAAATTAAAAGGAAAATATTTTCGTCGGCGGAAATCCAAAAATCACACGAACGTATGAAAAATACAATCTTACTGGCCCATGCCTTCAGTGGTTGTGATACCACGTCTTCTATATTTCACAAGGGAAAATTACAAATTTTTAAACTCCTGCAGAAAGACGTTCAATTAGCTAATATAGCGAGAACTTTCAATGACGAAAATTCAACCCCATCAGAAGTAAGGGAGGCTGGTGAAACCCTGTTTCTGATGGTATACGGTGCGAAGAAAATTCGAAATCTTTCGCTTGATTCATATAGATTTGACCAATTTAAAAAATCGCTGCAAAAACAAAAATCAAGGCTCGAATTATTACCACCAACTTCAGAGGCAGCTGCTCAGCATTCGTCACGAGCATTCTACCAAATTCAGATATGGCTTGGCAATAAGAAAAATCCGGAACAGTGGGGATGGAAGAAAATCAACGGCTCCTTGCAACCGATTACAACACTCCTTGCGCCAGCACCAGAATCGATACTACAACTTATCTCCTGCAACTGTACGGCTGATTGTTCCTCGAGGTGTGGGTGCAGAAAAGCAGGGTTAAGATGCTCGCAAATTTGCGGAAATTGTCAGGGAATGCAATGCCTCAATGCATACATGGAGCAAATTTGCGAAAATCTTAACGACCTAGAAGATATAGATTCCGAGATTGCGGGCGAAGATTTAGAAGATTTCTTCCAGGAGGCGGATGGGACCGACTCTGATTTTCTTTAGATAAAACAGGTATGCATTCAATATAATATAATATTTCAATCTACTTAAAAATCGTCACTTATGGAATTAATGTTTATTTTTTCATTTTACAGAATATACTCACAGCTACTGAAGCCATAGGATTAATAAAACAAATGTAAAATTGGAAAAAAAATGTTTAATTATAAAAAAAAATGTCAAAAAGTAATACTTATGTACAATGATCATAATATAATGAGTGATTTTTATTTTTGGACAAGTTTTAATATGATTCAATTGCCACTTCCTGTTAAATACGTGAAAATCCAGTCCACCCCACGTTTTTTAAACATGGCGACTCCGGCACACCCTTTGTGGTTAGGGACTCCTTGGTTTCTTGAAATATATATATTTTTAAACCTCTATACCAAGTTTCAACCACTTCGCAATTTTTTTGTTTATTTTGGACAATTTGCCTGTACATTAAATCCATCGTTGTCTTTCCCTTTTGAAACGAGCAGCAGGAAACAAAAATATAGAACAGAACCTATTTCATGAAACCTGTTTCAACACGATAAAAATGGCATATGCATCACACTTGTTTCATTAGTGGGCGGACTTCTATTTCTTTTGCCGTTTTCTATTTTCATGAAACGTGTTTCACGTTTCATGTTTCAGGTCTTATGTTTCAGGTCTCATGTTTTTTTGACTTTGACTTTGTTTCTTTGACTTAGACTTACCATGTTAGTCTAAGAGCTGGCTACAGAAAAAACAATGTATAAGGTACATGATATTTGACTAGCTGGATAAGTTCGATTGAAGTTCTCAAACACTAATCACCCAGTCTGTCTGCGTGGTTAGGAAGATTAAGTACGTAATAGCCGATCAAAATCGATAATTTTTGAGAGAAAAAAAATGATAAGACTCACGGATAAAAGTTGTGTCAATATGTAGGATTTGTTGTTAGGAAATGTGCAAATTATTGGCAGACATTTTCATGGAAGTAAAATGGTCGGCAGACGGCAGATAAGCCTCATGATTAAAAGTTACGCCAAATAATTATTTAATATTAATTAAAACTAAATCCAAAATGGCAGACAAAAAAACGAATGATAACACCGAGGCAGACGCCGATGAACATCGTGGTCCCGAGCGCGCTTCACGCTTAAGACGCCGCGCTTCACCCGCTGTTTGAGGTTTTATAAATTATACAATTTTCAATGAAAACAATTTAGAGAGGGATCATTTTCTGGCTAAAAGCATGCTCTTTCTAATGGTGTAAATTAAAACATTAAAAATAATTAATATAACCATAAACAATTTAAGTACAAAATATACTCTTTAAATCTAAATTAGTCAAATTTAACTGATTCTCTGTTTCTGACTTTTAGCTTTGAAAATTAGTGAATATTCACTAATTTAATAGTTAAATAATAAAAAAACAAAAACTAATAGTCAAAATTATATGACTATTTGAAAAAGTGAAATTTCTACTTAAGAATAGTTAAATTTATCCTGGAAAATAGTGGAATATTCACTTTTTAATGGTTGAATGATATTAAATTATGGTAAAACTTAGGATTTAACTGAATTGCAGTTGAATTTACTAATTTTTTTTCGAATATCGTACATATACAACGCAGGTATGAAAAACGTTCCATTAATATTAATACATTTTTAAAATCTACGTAAAATTTCAGTATACTTTTACCCAAAATTATTTTTTCGAAAAATGCATATTTTTTGAGTTATTAATTTTTTTGTAAGAAATTTGACGGTTGCAGACCCTCACAAATTATTTTTTTCAGTTAATACCCTTGAAGATATGAAAATGGTTCCTGTTCGGTTGCTTTGAGCAAGGCCAGAACTATTTGAATCTATGTTGGAAAATTTTCCATTTTATACAGGGTGTGTATAGAAAGTTTTCAAAGTTTAACTTCATAAATATCAAATTTTTTTTTTAAATAGAACCACCCGGTTTTTTCTATTTTAATGCATTCAGGGGTGAAAAATAAGGCAAATTCATGTATACTTTCCTATACCAAAACCTTACCGTTATCCAGGGTTATGCAGGGTATCTCGTAAACTAGAGGAGATAGAAGAAAAGCTAATAAAATAAATATTTTAATTTTATTATCTACATGTCTGAGCATTTCGTATGATTATTATATTTTATACTCAAATTGTTCATGGTTATTAATTATTTTTAATGTTTTAATTTACACCATAAGAAAGAGCATGCTTTTAGCTAGAAAATGATCCCTCTCTTAATTGTTTTCATTGAAAATTGAATAATTTATAAAACCTCGAACAGCGGGTGAAGCGCGCTCGGGACCACGATGTTCATTGGCGTCTGCCTCGGTGTTATCATTCGTTTTTTTGTCTGCCATTTTAGATTTAGTTTTAATTAATGTTAAATAATTATTTGGCGTAACTTTTAATCATGAGGCTTATCATTTTTTTTTCACAAAAAAACACCACTTTGTTGCCGTCTGCCGACCATTTTACTTCCGTGAAAATGTCTGCCAATAATTTACACATTTCCTAACAACAAATCCTACATATTGACACAACTTTTATCCGTGAGTCTTATCATTTTTTTTCTGTCAAAAATTATCGATTTTGATCGGCTATTACGTACTTAATCTTCCTAACCACGCAGGCAGACTGGGTGCTTAGTGTTTGAGAACTTTAATCGAACTTATCCAGCTAGTCAAATATCATGTACCTTATACATTGTTTTTTCTGTAGCCAGCTCTCCGTCTATGTCATTTTCACCGAGATATAATATGAGTTCTTTCCACATTTTCACCAGAGATGTTTCTAATGGTAATTTCTCTCACAACTATGTAGATGCCACTCAGTTCAGTTTCAACCACGTTGGTATATTTGCCAATAGCCTATGAGATTAATATTTACTTTTCATAAATAATAATTGACCGTAAACAACAAAGTACAGACCTGTCAAGAACTGTCAGTGTGACAGTAGAAAAAGACGTAAGACTTATTGCCGCTGCGAAAGTAACGCCTTCATAGTATTTTAAACTCTCGATTGATAGGTTGAGCTTGAGCGTAATCTAAACATCAACCAATCAAATTTTTGTAAGTCAAAGATTAGGGTTAACGTTTGTAATACATTCAAACGGTTCATTATTGTGATATTTTGATTAGGATTAATCACAGACCTGCCTATTTTCCATTTCTTCCTACGTAATGTGTTAGAAAGACATTAACAATATTTGATGTGGGTAATTAAAGGCTTATTATTAGTTTATGGATAAATTTATTAATCGTATAAACATGACATTAAGTGACAGTGACAAGCTACGACATACATTGCATATATGATTTTCTAATTTTACTTAACAAAGTTGATTTCAGGTATCGGAGTACTCGTTTTGCTGCAATCCAAGCTTGATTGGTTGCCTTATCCAAGTATCTACTAAGGTATGACACACTAAATGCTATATCTGGTCTAGATACCAATGAAATATACATCATACTGCATACCAATCTGCGATAGGGAATGTCTGTTCTGATTGAATCTTCATTCAGGTTAAAATTAACCTCCATCGGCGTAGTCACTGATCGACATTCTTTTAAACCAAATTCTTTGCACAATCGATCAATCATTCTGGTTTGTACAATTTTCAAGCCGTCTTCATTATGTGTAATTTCCATTCCTAAGAATATTGAGACTTCAGTACTGATTTTAATATTAAATTCTTCATGCAAGTTTCCAATCATCTTATTTATCTCCTTTTCTGTTCCAGTTATGAGAGCATCATCTACAAAAAGTACTAAAAATATATTTTCTTCTTTGTAGAGACAAAAATCGTGTTTTGATCTTTCAAATTTCAACTTCAACATGACTTCATTGAATTTAATATTCCAGCACTTTGGAGCACTTCTCAATCCATATAATGCTCTATTAAGTCTAAAATAGTTCGAGTCACTTTTTAGTCCTTCAGGCCTTTTAATATATATTTCTTTGTCCAGCTGACCATTTAAAAATGCAGTAGGCACATCTACTTGTTTTAATTTCCATCCCTTTTGTACTGCTACGGACATAAGAATTCGTATTGTTGAAAGCCTGCTGACTGGTGCATAACTAAACTCACCGCCTATTTCATATGGTTCTTGGAAGCCTCTAGCCACTAATCGGGCCTTTTTAGTGCCATCTTCTTTTAATTTAAAAACCCAACGGGTGTCTATTGCAATCTGATTATTTGGTATTTGAGCTGGAGTCCAAGTATTCATCTTTTGATGTGAATTTAATTCTTTTTGGATTGCTTCATTCCATTCTGGACACTTTTTGGCTTCATTATAGGTCTTCGGCTCTTCATATGATTCAGACAATAAGCAATAAGCTTTATAAATTTCATAATCATCTAGATGTTTTGGTCTTTTAATTTCTCTTCCACTTCTAGTTTGTGTTACATTTTCCATTATTTCGTCGTTGTCATTTTCAATATCTTCTTCGCTCTCTATATAACTTTTCTCTCTGTTTTCTTCTCTTGGATCTTCTGCATCATGAAATTCCTCTTCATCTGTTTCTTCTTCGTTTGATTCATATGGTTGAATTTTTGATTCAACTTTTTCTTCATTTGTATTTTCATGATTTTGTTTGTATTCTAAAATACTTTCGTCAAAACGTACGTCCCTGGACTTGATAACTTTATTTTCTGGAGGTATCCAGAGTCTATATCCGCCCCCACAATATCCCACCGTCACAGCTTTTTTCGCCTTTGGTTCAAGTTTATATTTTCTAGGTAGTTGAACATACCATGCTCGACAACCAAAAACTTTTAGTTTACTAATATCATTACGGCCATGCCATTTTAGTGATGGGGTTTCTCCTTTACCGAGTACTGAAGTAGGTGTTCTATTTAACTCGTATACTGATGACATTAATGCTTCTCCCCACAGTATTTTGGGTACACCTGCGTCGATAATCTTAGTCCTAACCATATTCAAAAGGGTTCTGTTCAGGCGTTCTGCTTTACCATTTATCTGCGGACTATAGGACATAGTATATTCTAAATGAATGCCCTTACTTTTCGCAAAATCTTTAAAACTACGTGATGTGAATTCACCACCATTGTCCAAACGAAATTTTTTAATTTGAACACCAAATTGTCTCTCAGTTTCATAAATATAATCAATTAGATTTTGTTCGGCTTCATTTTTGTTTTTCAAAATTTTTACAATAAGGAAATGTGAAAAATCATCCAAGATTACTTGATAATATTTTCCTCCAGTTATTGTACAAGGAGTTATTGGTCCGCATAGGTCACTGTGCACTAGTTCTCCTATATGTGTTGCACGTTTTTCATTTGGTTGGAATGTTGGCCTTGTAGCTTTTCCTTCTATACAAGTAGGACAAATCTTTTTGGGAACGCCTAATCCAAGTTGCCTCAAAGCTTCTTTTCCAGCATGTCCTAATCTTTGATGCCATATTTCAGCGTCCACACTAACATGACAATTTTGATTCATCACATTGTCTATATACAATATATACAGTCCACCATTATTATGGCATTTAAGGGAGAAATTGGATCCACAAATTTGTGTGTTATCTTTGGTTACTATTATCTTGTGCCCTTTTTCAGTTATTTTTAAAGCAGAAATGAGATTATGCTTCAAATTTGGAACAATTAGGGCTTCAATGGCAATACTCTGACCCTGGCACTTTGCATTTAATTTTCCCAACTTGTTTGACTTCAAAATTTCACCATTTGCTATGTGAATAGATATGTAATTGTCCAGTGTCTTGACATTAGTCATATATGGTTCCAGATTTTCTTTCACGAAGTGATTACTAGCTCCTGAGTCCAATACAAAGCTAATACGTCCAATATTTACATGTGAGTCACACAAATTAGCAGCATAAAGAACAACTTGTTGATCACCATCAGCTGTATTTGCTTGTTGTCTGTTTTGTCCTTGATTACGTCTAAAACCACGTCCCCGACGTCTAGAATAATTTCCTCTAGAATAGCTTCTATTTGGATTTCCGGAGATTGCTCCTGAATTATTCGGAGATCCACTATTTACATTATTTCTTTTAGGACAATTGGCTTGGAAATGGAATTTACTACCACATCCAAAACATGCTTTTGTAAAAGCTTTAAAACTCACTTCATTATTGTCTCCATGTGCATTGTCTAGTTTAGATTCTTGCTTTAGCTCTTCATCTAGCAGCCTGGCCTTCACGAAATCCATTTTAACATCACTAACTGTTTCTAAAGCAGTCACTACTGTATCAAATTTGGATGGCAATGATAACAGTAAGTGGCACACACGATCACTCTCATCGATAGTTGATCCAAGGTCTTTAAGGTCACGTATTATTGAATCGAATTTCAAGAAATGGTCCTCCAAACTTTCATTGATTCCAGAACGTAAACTGAACAATTTTCTCCACAAAGATAATTTGGTAAAAGAACTTGCTCTAACAAATATATCTTTTAGAGCTTGTAATTGCTCTTTTGCAGTAGCACAATCTTTAACAATGTCCAAATGCTTATCTGACACACCCTGAACGATTATGGACTTTGCTTTAGCATCAAGTCTCTTGAATTTTTGTTGCTCCTCAATTGATGTGGTCGACGGTGGCGAATCATTTTCAATAACATCATTACACTGTTCTCTAGTTAGCAAAGTCAAGATGCGAAATCTCCAGTTGTTGAAATTATTCGCTTCCAAAATTGGCACAGAAAGACTACTCACAGCTGCCATTTTGTTGCTGCACCTTTTTCACTTCTTGCAAACTTTTCGCGATTACGCTAAGAAAAATTACCCACAGTTTACCCAAGGAACAGTCCTGGGCCCATAACCTATTTGATGTGGGTAATTAAAGGCTTATTATTAGTTTATGGATAAATTTATTAATCGTATAAACATGACATTATGTGACAGTGACAAGCTACGACATACATTGCATATATGATTTTCTAATTTTACTTAACAAACAATCGATGACGCACACCAAGAAGGGTATTATTTCAACCATAGCACTGGAATCGAAGTGATAGATGAATTCTGCATTTACACCCTGTGATATTTATTTGAAATGAGTAGCACTTTTGACAAGTTGTACACCAATGATCATCATGTTACCTCAGTCTAACTTTGAGCTAGGCACTGTAACCAATTCTAGTTTTCAAGGAGTATTTTTGTTTGCTCGTTTGATAATGAATGGAATGAACTAATTTTGAAAGACCTTTTTCTACAATCACATTGAAAAGTAGGCTTTTTCGCTTGCCATTGACAACGAAAAGTTGACGTTTCTTGAGGAAGGTTACCTTACGCTCGCCGAGCGAAAAAATGGCAAAACGCTCGTTGCCCATAACAACCGATACTACAAACACAATTGTATTGACAGTGACAGATATGAAAGTTTGAAAAATATTTGAATTTACATATTTAAACTGACAGATTTTGAAAGTTCTTATGAATTCTACTTCATATTTGTTTTTAATAGTTACAAATAAGTGATTGCAGAAAAAATGTTGTATATATTACGAGCAAAAACGTGCCATTATTGCTTTCGAGTAATTACCATTAGCAATAATGTATTACTTTCTGCTCTTGATACATAAATAACTATTTCTAATTCCTGATAAGCAGTTAGTAAGGTGGTGCTAGTCTGATATTTTGAAATTAATCTCTGTCTAAATGAGTGTGATTCAATCCATATAACCATTATCGGATGGAATTCGAAACTTCATTTTACAAACGTAAAAACCTCTCCGTGTAACATAATAGCTAGATACTTATTAGTTCACTAAACTGAATCTTCTGGAAATGTCGAACATAGCGAAGTTGAAATGAATTCATACGAAAGTGTGAAACTTTTCTCTCGTTTGAAATATGAACCATTTTGATATGTATTTGTACTAATAAAATTTTGGTAGATGCGACACATTTTCAGAGTGAAGAAAGTTTTCACAAGTATTAGGGATATTTTGTAATACTACCAAATCTCTCATGTCGTATTATATAACAATAACGGATCAAAATATGTATGAAATTACGGTCGCTATAAGCTGACATTAGATAAGACTGGCGTGACAATGCCGAGAAAAATTAAGTGTCCTCTAAGAACAAAACAAAATGCCCATCGTGTAGGTTACAGGATATTGTGGTATCAAAAGCAATTAAAAAGCTAATGAGCTAGCCGAAACGGGATCATGTGTGTGTTTGTGGAATATGGCACGGAAATTACTCCATTTGCTACATAATTTCGTAAGTTAACTCGCTTAATTTAAATAGTATCGCTAGATTCTTTCAATAAATTTATCAATAAATAATAAATTATTCCATTAGCATTATTAAGGATGTGGCTAATATTTGGAAACAGTTATAATTCAACTCATTTGAATATTTGGATCTTATGACGTTATTGGAGCAACCAAAAAAGATTTGATTCAGATCACAATGAGAATAGTCAATACAGTTACAGGACGATGATCTGATAATACCAAGTTTTGCAAGGCGTGCATGAAATCTTTCGTGATTGATTTCAAGTTTAAATATCAAAATCGGTCAATCTGTTTATACAGAGCTCGGCAAAAGTCCGGGACAGGACAAGTATTGAAGAAAATATGAGATTTTAGAAAAATCTTTCAATACCACAAATTTCACCTCAACTTAAGTTATACTTTGAAAATATTTTAAAATATACATGGTGTTCCAGCTTTGCGTATCGAACTAATTTTTTTTCTTCAAATGTATATTTGGCTATCTAATGGCAGATTTAAGAAGATCACGTTTTAAGCCTTTAGATATTATAGGGTTTTGCTATCCTATACCGAGTAATTGGCAAGATATAGCCACTTTCACAAAAAAATCATTATCCACTTGAAGACATTTTATTAAATAACAGAAAACAAAAAAGTTCCAAACAATACGAGTGTTATGTTGAGAATTGGTTTAATTATTGTGATTTAGAACATTAAAATACAACATGAACGGAAACGAAACTAACAACTAAAAGTAATAAGCTCCATTTTACGAAACGCAAAAGCTACAAGATCCTCCTTACTATAGTAAATTAATTATTATTATTATCAAGAGATAAGGTCTGTATGTAATTAAAATTAATACTAGATATCTTTTTCAGTGCAATTGGCTATATTATCTTCTTATCCACTTGGTATAAGATAGCAAAATCCTATATTTTATGAAGTCTTAAGACGTGATCTTTTCAAATCTGCCATTGAATAGCGTAGATCCATTTAAAGAAAGAAAATTAGTTCGCTACGCAAAACTGGAACGCCCTGTATATTTTGAAATATTTCCAAATAATACTTTGAGCTGTAGTTGAAGTTGGGATATAAAAACTTTCTCCGAAAAACTCAAATTTTCTTAAATACTTATTTGTCTGGTCCCGGACTTTTCCGAACTCTGTATATACACATTTCATGCGACATAGGGATTCCTGTATAAAATTGTCAAACGTGAGCTAACTTTTTCACCAAATAGCCTTCATAGAAAATAAAAACAGATCCAGAAAGGTCGTTGAAAAATAAGTTCAAATCCACTTTTAATTTTCATAAATTCGTTCTGGTTCAATGGGAAAATATATAGTTTTGTTAAAAAAAATCGAACACCATTTTCATACCACTTCCGAATACTTTCAACCGTGTAAGAGATAGTCTGACGGGTTGAAGCACGGTAAATTTGGAAGTTAAGCATAAAGTATCGCGGCTTGATTCCCCGCTGTGGTGTTTTCAGTTTTCGAAAGTGTTATGAAAATGGTGTACTACTTTCTCAAACATAATCACTAAGCCAAAGCGAATTTAAGAAAATGAAAAGTGCATTTTTGTACTTATTTTTCAACGATCTTTCTAAATCTGTTATTATTTTTCATGAACGCTATTTGGTAGAAAAGATAGTCCGTGTTTGACAGTTTGTACAGGAATCCCTACGTGACATCTTATAAATAACACAGTGTATAATATTTCGCACCCGTCCGAAGCCGGAGCGCGTCGCTAGTTCTACATTTATGAACCTTCCTTTTGAATCACCCTATCTATCGCTGAAAGCTGCATTAGAATCCGTTAAGAAGTTCAAAAGATCTAAACTAACAGACAACGGAATATGACACTTAAACACAAGAAACCCCTTTCTGCTTTTGTTGAAAGGTAATTTGTTTGTTGTTCGTTGTCTTATACTCCAAAACTAAACTAACTAGCCATTATAATGTCAATTATCCCGCTTTTCATACTTTTCACATACGTATTGTCTGTTTGAAGTTGTCAACAGCTGGCTAAACATTTTAACGTCATTATGTCACATTCACTCACTATTCATATGAGATTTTAAAATAATATGATTTTGATGGAAAAAATCTTTTTTCTCTCAATTTCCTTCTATACAAACCTTCTCCTGACAATAACGAACACATATAGAAAAAATTTATTCAATTTGGTGAAGTAGATCAAAAGTTATGCGCATACAGATATTTTGGCGAATCACTTTTATGTAATATAGATTCTCAAACAGCGGAAATTTATTGAATTTTCCATTAAATTGACTACAAAGTGGAGCGGAACTTCTTATTAAGAATGGAATTTTTCACTGAAGCTACAAATGGGAATATTTCTTCTGTGGGAGAACCCCATCTGTGGACACATAACGTTACTTAAATTGGGAATTCAATATAAGCGATACTCTATCTGGTGGCAAAAGCGGAACTATCTCTTTGTACATTATTTTATAACTTTGACATACATTTGTATAATGAATACAGTGCTATTCAAAAGTCCTCTCCCCCCCCCTCTAATCTTTTGAACGGCTACACTTACATTAATAAAATTTGGAGGGTGGAAATAAAGTGTTGTAAACTTCTCTACAAATGGTAACAGGTGACGTAATAGGAATAGATGACGTCACAGTGCCACTCTGGCCAATAATTTTGAATAGGACCTTATGGCAAGTGATATCTCGTTTGAAAGGCATTGACATTGGCTAAATAGCCATATTAATTTTGTTTGGGTTTAAACTAATCTTGGCGGATGAATTAAATAAATACCAAAATTATTGAAATTATTATATTATTATTATATCAAATATCAACAATGGATTCTTATAGCAAGTGTTCGAAATGTGCTCCGTCTACTTCCTGACAGTAATACATCCTTTTAGTAAACTACTCGTTCGAATGTGTCAGCTGAAATTGCATTGCATTCTTCAATAATTATTTCTTTCAAAACGCCAATGCTATCTGGTGCCGTAGTATAAACCTTGGATTTCAAGTACCCCCATAGAAAAAAATCTAATGGTGTCAGATCTGGTGACCGAGGTGGCCATTCTATAGGACCTCGCCGGCCGATCCATCTACCTCGATATTCTTCATCCAGGAAACGTCTTACTGCACCATAATAATGTGCAGGAGCACCATCTTGTTTAAATTTTATTTCCATATGGCCAAATTCATCTGGATTATCTTCCAGAATTTCAAGAATTAACGGCTCAATTGCATTTTGTTACATCTCCAAATACACTTCACCGCTTAAATTTGAATTTAGGAAGACAGGACCAACTATGTGGTTTCCCAAAATATCTGCCCGTACATTGACTTTTTCTGGAAATTGGGTATGCTGTTCACGAAAGATGTGAGGATTTGTGTCACTGCAATACCTTACATTTTGTGTATTCACATTTCCATTGAGGCACAAAGTATTTCGTCACTAAAACAAATTGTTTTTGTGTAATGTAGGTTTTGACTAATTTGATTTGTCAAACATTCACAGTATTCGAGTCTTCTGTCGGGGTCGTCTTCCGAAAGGTGGTGCACCATTTTTAACTTGTATGGATGAAATTTATTTTTAGCCAACACTCTCTGTACTGTACTTTCACTTACTTCACAGATAGACGCAACTTTAGTTGAAGAGGAAGTAGGGTTTACTACCATTTCAGCAACTATATCAATTTTTCTATCGTCACTAAATGTTTGTCGACCAGATCGTTTGGCATCTTGAACACTACCTGTTGATTGAAACTTGTGAAGAAGATTCCTCAAACAAGTTCTCGAGATAGGGGATATGGTGATCTGGCTATCTCTCATTAAATAAACGTTCCGCTTCATGGAGATTCTTCCTAGATTCACCAATCATTAAGATAGTTGCTTGAGTACGTAACATTTTTCCTATGCAAACTCTTAAGCGTCTCATTAAACAATAATAAAATCGAATATTTAAGCCATTTAGAAAAACTTTGCAAAGCAACAAATACTATTAAATTAAAAACGTCAATTTTTTTGACAACTAACCAGAGGCGGATTGAAAAATCTTATTTAATTTATCCGTCAAAATTAGTTTGAACCAAAACAAAATTAATATGGCTCTGTAGCCAATGTCAATGCCTTTCAAACGATATATCACTTGCCATAAGGTCCTATTTAAAATTATTGGCCAGAGTGGCACTGTGACGTCATCTATTACTATTACGTCACCTGTCACCATTCGCAAAGAAGTTTACAACACTTTATTTTTTCCACCCTCCAAATTTTAATAATGTAAGTGTAGCCGTTCAAAAAATACGATGGGGGAGGGGATTTTTGAATAGCACTTTATAAATAACAATGATTATAAAACTACGAATATAATAAAAAATATAATAGAGGAAAACTATAATCAAACGATGGAAATCTCATTTGTAAGAGATAATTGAGGTTATACAACAATCCCACAATATTCCATTTCAACATTGCGCTGATACATACAAATAGTAAATTATTTAACAATGGTCTTTGATAACGGATCGGATAGAAGTATAATTCAAGATTAAAGTATTTACCCGCAAAGAAGGATAAATCGTAATTGCACGATCCTAATTCCATTAGTATTGAACAATCCACTCTGTTTGAATTGGATGGAACTGATTCCTTTTCAAAACACGATGTACATAACCAACAAACCTCAAATTGATTCACCGGTTGAAACAGTATTTTCGTCCTTCTAGCCTAGTGTGCGGATTTTATTACTTTGCACTGTGGCTAATGTAATGATAAAGAGCTAGAAGAGTGCTAATTGTATAATCACGATTAGGTTTTTCCACATTGTGTCTCGATATAAAAATATATTTGGTGTGTATAAAGCACTTCGCATAGTGAAATGTTTTGGCTTGAAATTTCTACAGCCGAATGTTTTCGCTTACTATCGTTGAGCTTTTGTGAAAAGAAAGCTACAGGACGACCAGATTGAGAAAGAACAGCAGAAATAGAAAAATCAGAGGCATCTGTTTTCACTACAAAGAGTTCTTTGTCATCGATTGTTTTTACTACTGAATTCGATATCTCGGTTTTAAGATTTTCAAAATCATTGTTTGCTTCTGGAGATAACGGAAATGTTTTGGTATTCAAAAGCCTTCTGACTTTGTCAGAATAGTTAGATACCCATCTGGAATAATGTGCGAACATTCCAATAATACGTTCTAGCTCTTTGGGGCTTTTCGGTGGAGGTAAACTAAGCAATGGTTGCAGACGATCAGGATCAGGTGAAATGGTATTGTTTTCTATTCTATATCCGAGCAGATTTATTGATGTTTGAGCATAATAGAAGATCTGCCAATGGTTGTTCTTTACCTTCCTGGCTGGTTCCTTCCAACAAAGTCTTTATGAAGAAGCATGTACGATCGAGTGAATATGACCCTCTAGTAGAAGAAGTGGAGCTTATTGATGTCAATCCGCAATACGCCCGAGTTCGGCTAGAAGATGGAAGGGAAGAACAAGCAGAGGATATTCTACAAGGTGAAAAAACTGGAGACCCATCTGCTGATGGAAGTAGCTTAGACTCTCCTACTTCCGAAGATTGTTCTACTCTTAATAGTTCTTCCCAAGAAAATACTCTTCATCGTTCAACCAGGGAACGTCGACTGCCTGAACGATTCAAGGACTACTATTTAAAGGGTGGAAGAATGTAGTATTACTATGATGTTTGAGCATAATTGCTTTTCTTCTGATTTATTGTAAAACCGTATTTATTTATTGCTTCCATAAATCGCTGGAGGTTTCGATCGTGTTCTTCTTTATCCTTTCCACAAACTGTCACATCGTCAAGGTAAGCGTATGTTTTCTTTTGAAATAACTTCATCAATAACACGTTGAAAACAAGGGACTCCATCAGTGAGACCAAAAGCATGGCGGCAAAACTGATAAAGTCGACCACAAGCCTCGAAAGCAGTAAAAAGTCTATTCTTTTCTCTCAAGGGAATTTGATGATAAGCACTTTTGAAGTCTATGGTACTGAAAAACGAGTTTTGAGAAACTTTTGACACTATTTGTTCAAGATCAGGTATGGGGTAAGCATCTAATAATGTATAACGATTAATTGTTTGAGAATAATCAATGACCATCCTGTTCTTGTGGTTCTCGTTCTTTACTACAAACGCTTGAGCTCTCCATGGCGATCTACTTTCTTCAATTATTCCATCTGCGAGTAATTTCTCAATTTCACTCTCCATGAATTTATAATCTTCGTTTGAATGTCTTCGGGATTTTGTAATAATCGGTTTTATATTTCCGGAGAGGTACTCGAAAAGAGGAGGTGGTTCGATTTTTGCAGGAGCTAGATAGCAAATCGTGAGTGGTGACTTAGAGCCCCCAAAAAAGAAAATTTTATTTCTGAATGTAGTTTCAGTAAATCATGACCAACAATTACGTCAGTGCATAAATCAGGCAACACATTCATTTTTGCATTATCATAATGATGACTCAAAAAATCCAGTCGAACCAAACAATAATTTATAATTTTTGAACTGAGGGTCGTTGAAGCCATAGAGACGGAACCTGTTGTTTTGAACATCTCAAAACCACAGCTATCAGCAAATTGCTTTGATATGAAAGTTTCTGAACTTCCCGTATCGATTAAAGCATGAGTAGGTATATTATTAACTTTAATGGTTATTGTAGCCTTATCTAGAGCTGATGAGGAAGCAGCAATTAGTGCTGAGGATTTAATCTTCGGAAATTTTTTAAGAGATCTGCATTTGGTCGCCCAATGTCCTATCTTTTTGTAGTTATTACATTCCGCATTAATTGCAGGACACTGATGACGTGATTTGTGGCGAGAATATCCACAAAAATAGCATTTTTAGATAGTACGAACAGTTGCTAGGTTTATGAATCTATTAAACATTCTTTTTCTTCTTGGATTGAGGTTGCATTTACGTTTGCCTCACCCAGTGAATAGGATGCCGATTGAATTTTGGCTGATTCTAGAGCACGAGCTTTTTCAATGGCCTTATCAAGAGTCAATGTGCTGAATTCTAAAAGTCTTAAACGAATCTGGTTAGAGTTTATACCTCGGATAAATGCATCACGAACATATGTTTTTTGTTTAATCAACAAATTGAGTACCTGCTAATTTTGAAATAGTTTAAAACATTCATCAATAGAATAAGTTATATACTTTCCAAATATTTTTAATTATTGTTTAGTTGGGTACTTATTTTATAAAATTTATTCTGTATTTAATTATTTCACAAAAACATATGGTAGCTTTGTTATTTTCCATATTTTTTCAATGTATTTTCCTCTCTTTATTTCCCACTACTACTACTACTACTATTAATAATTAATAAATACAGTGTTTCTGAAATATTTTGGTATTTTTAAAAATAATTTGTATACACAAATTTGACCAATTCAAAATGTATCAACAATTTGAGTACCTGCTAATTTTGAAATAGTTTAAAGCATTCACCAACAGAATAGGTTATATATTTTCCAAATATTTTTAATTATTATTTAGTTGGGTACTTATTTCATAAAATTTATTCTGTATTTAAGTAAATACTCATTTTCCAAAAACATATGGTAACTTTGTTATTTCCTATATTTTTTCAATGTATTATCCTCCCTTTATTTCCCACTACTACTACTACTACTACTAATAATGAATATATACAGGGTTTTTAAAATATTTTGGATCTTTTGGGAATACTTTTTATACAAAAAGTTTAACTGATTAAAAATGTATCAACAAATTGAGTACCTCTTAATTTTGAAATAATTTAGAAAATTCATCAATATAGTAAGTTATATTATATGATACTGCATGTAAATAAATGCTTACTGCTAATAATTTAAGAACTTGGAATATTGTTAAAAATTATTTAGAATTTAGAACAATTTTCAAACTCAATTTTCAAAAGACATGAGGAAGCTATATTGTTCTCCATATATTCCAAATTATTATTACTTCTTCATATCCCTTCTGCCAGAAGACATAGGTAAGTTCATATATTGGTGAAAATATTATTGAAAATGTATAGGAACGTGTAAATATTTTGTTGATATTGGATATAACATTTTGAAAACCGTGACTTTAAATTTATTTGTTCATGTTTGTACATTTGAATCCTACACTTTGCCAGAAAAGGTAAATTGCTGGATGGTTGCAGCCAGACGAGTACATCCTATAATAAGCCGGTGGGGAATATTTTCTGTCGGTTGTCGACGTTTTGACCGATTGATTATATTTTCTACTGGCTGGGGTCATCTTCCAGCCACGGGGGACAAATTTCCATCTACGAGGGGTAACTTTAAGCCCCAAGCAATGTCGTTCCTTATTTTTATAAATATTCTCCTCTCTTTCTTTCACGAGCTGGTTATTTTTTCATAAGACATAGGTAAGCTATGGCAATCCTCTTTTTTCTGAATATTGTCCTCCCTTTCATTTGCGAGTTGGTTATTTTTTCAAAAGACATAGGAAAGCTATGTCGTTCCTCATTTTTCTAAATATTCCTCCATTTCTTTTATGGATTAGTTATATTTTCAAAAGACATAGGTAAGCTATGTCGCTCCTCATTTTTCTAAATACTGTCCTCCATTTCTTTCAAGAGTTGGTTATTTTTTCAAAAGACATAGGTAAGCTATGTCGCTCCTCATTCTTCTAAATATTGTCCTCCATTTCTTTCAAGAGTTGATTATTTTTTCAAAAGACATAGGTAGGCTATGTCGCTCCTCATTTTTCTAAATATTTTGTTTCCTTTTTTCACGAGTTGGTTATTTTTTCAAAATACAAAGGTAAGCTATGCCGTTCCTCATTTTTCTAAATATTATCCTGCATTTCTTTCACAAGTTTGTTCTTTTTTCAACAGACATTCCTAGACTTTTTTATTTTACCCGTTAAGTACGTCACATGTTCAAACTGAGTGGTTTGCGATTGACTTTTTCCTGCACGGATACACGTAGTACCACACTGTGGTATAGTGCTCGTTCCTAGGTTGTCGGTAAGCCTCGTTTCCAAAGCGAGCAGTCAACCGGATAGGGCGAGTGCGCTTAAGTGTTTTCCGTTTGTCGAATGGGTATGGAATGGGATGACAAGCTGGGGAAATAGTTGCCCAGTATGGGCTATCAAAATATCGTAGAAGCCAAATCAGTTACATGTAAAATGGCTACTTTATTTTCATACTTTTGTTTTACGAGTTGGTAAGGTAGGTAAGCTATGTCGCTTCTCATTTTTCTAAATATTGTCCTCTATTTCATTTTAGAGTTGGTTATTATTTCAAAAGACATGGGTAAGCTATGGCGCTCCTCATTTTTCTAAATATTTTCGTCCCTTTCTTCCATAAGTTGGTTATTTTTCCAAAAGACATAGGTAAGCAATGTCGCTCCTCATTTTTCCAACTATTGTCCTCCATTTCTTTCAAGAAATGGTTATTTCTTTGAAAGACATAGGAAAGCTATGTCGCTCCTCATTTTTCCAAATATTGTCCCCCATTTCTCTCAAGAGTTGGTTATTTTTCCAAAAGACATAGGTAAGCTATGTCGTTCCTCATTTTCCTAAATATTGTCCCCCATTTCTTTCAAGAGTTAGTTATTTTTCAAAAGACATAGGTAAGCTACGTCCTTCCTCATTTTTCTAAATATTATCCTGCCTTTCCTTCTCAATTTGGTTCTTTTTTCAACAGACATTGGTAATGGCCATTTTTTCCAGGACTTCCTTTTTAGCACACTAACATTTTCTTACAGGCTTCATGGATTTCGTCGAATTTTTAAAGAATTTTTTAATTTTGCTTGATTTTCTGTTTCAGAAAATTTTTTAGGGATAGATCTCTAAATTATAATAAGCCTTATATTATTTGGTAAAGTATCCTTTGCATGTTTATTCTCTCAACTGCATGAGTTTAGTATTTGCATGCTCAAGCTTGAGTGTAGCAGGGGTTGGTGAAGTAGTGGTGATATTTGTAATTCATGTTTTATGTTTTCGGTCAAAATATTGTAATGAATGTTAGTACCTAGATGTTAATATTTTGTTGTTATTCGACATACAATTGCTTAAAATTTATTTATACCTGTTTGTATATTTTTAATACTGCACTTTGCTAGTAAAGGCAAAACTTCTGGCAGGGTGCATCCGGTAGAAAACATCCTGTAAGCCGGCGGGGAATATTTTCTGTCGGTCGTGGACTTTTTGACCGATTGATTATATTTTCTACTGGCTGGGGCTATCTTCTAACCATGGAGGACAAGCATCCATCCACGAGGAGCAACTTTCAGCCACAATTACTTATATTTGTTTATGCTTTGTCTTTGTATACTCTGATACCTTCAGTATTTCCATAGAATATATAATTGTACCTTTAATGTATTTGTCATTTTTAGAATTTGAATAAATCTTTCCATCTAAATTGTACGAATCAACAGTGCAATTTGGTAAGAAATTCAGAAAATGTTTTAAACTGGCAACTTCGCAGCCATACCGAGTTAAAGGTCCAAGGTCATTGACGACGGAGTTGAAAATCGTTTGATGTTTTACCGGGATTCGTATCTGTTCTCTTTATAATCTGTGGTAATACTATGTTGTTTTGTTAAGTTGTCTATATGACGTTTAGTAATTTTGACATTTCATGGATTCTATTATAATTCAACATTAGTTTTGTGAATAATAAAGCCTTAGTTATTAAAAGGTTTTCATTACAATTTATTATTCACAATATTTCAAATGGATCGCTTTCTTAACCTGATAAATTTGACACCGATCCACATTCACCTACCGCCACTCAGGAATGGAACTACTGGTTGAAAACTTTCAAAAATTTTGCCGCTTCCTTTCAAGATCTTGATGATGCTAGTGAGTTCAGACTTCTTATAAATCACATATCTCACAGAGTGGTCGCTATATGAGATTTTCTCTCACAAAAGTTTCATTTCGTAAAACTGTAAATCTTTTCATCAAGTTTGGTACCTGAGACCCTCCCTAGTTTATTTTTAGAACCCCTTCTGACTAATAGGGGTAGGTCAGTTTACCCTTTCCTTTCAGTTCCTGTTCAACTTCGTTGTAAACAACATCATCCCGTTTCTGTGAGAGATTCTCTCATTGCGCGAGCACTCGTGTAAACACACGGTATTTACTTGTGAAACATGCCATAATCAACAATTATCTTCTGATTGAATTTTTTACCGCAATTTAAAAACAATTTTCATTAAAAATAATGTCATTATTAAAAAATGTATGATTACCAATTAATGATAATTGTTCAATTAAAAAAAAATTCTTTGTAATATAATGTACGAATTTGCAATAAACGTTTTTCCTTGAAAGATATTATTTTTTATTATACCATACCATCCAAACATCTAAAATGAAGCTTGATACCAGGTGTTTAATAAATTCATGGTTATGTAAAATTTAAGGGTAAAGAAAAGTGAAATACATTTTTAAAAAGGAGCTGTGAGAGAAACTCTCACGTGCGACCAATAGCATGAAAGTTGGCGTAGCGACCGCTCCCGGGTTATGCATCAGCAATGAATATTTTGAATACAGTGTATGTGAAACCTAATAATGAAATTTTTGCACGGCATAAACTAGCTACGCGAAAATCTGAAGAATCGATCGATCAGTATTACAGGGCCCTAAAACTACTTAGCAAAAACTGTGAATTTATGGCTGTAGATGCGGAGACTCATCGAAAAACATATGTTCGTGATGCATTTATCCGAGGTATAAACTCTGTGTACCATTGAATGGCATTCTTTCCAAGTCTGGTAATGGTATTTGGATCCCATTCCTTCTTGTTGCTCATTTCCGTAACGAATTTCTTTGAAAAATTATATTTTTTCATCATACCGTCTTGTGGCATGTAAAAACTGTAACTGTGAAAAGATAGGACATTGGGCGACCGAATGCAGATCTCTTAAAAAATTTCCGAAGATTAAATCCTCAGCACTAATAGCTGCTTCCTCATCAGCTCTAGATAAGGCTACAATAACCATTAAAGTTAATAATATACCTACTCATGGTTTAATCGATACGGGAAGTTCAGAAACTTTCATATCAAAGCAATTTGCTGATAGCTGTGGTTTTGAGATGTTCAAAACAACAGGTTCCGTCTCTATGGCTTCAACGACCCTCAGTTCAAAAATTATAAATTATTGTTTGGTTCTACTGGATTTTTTGGGTCATCATTATGATAATGCAAAAATGAATGTGTTGCCTGATTTATGCACTGACGTAATTGTTGGTCATGATTTACTGAAACTACATTCAGAAATAAAATAATCTTTTGGGGGCTCTAAGCCACCACTCACGATTTGCTATCTAGCTTCTGCAAAAATCGAATCACCTCCTCTTTTCGAGTACCTCTCCGGAAATATAAAACCGATTATTACAAAATCCCGAAGACATTCAAACGAAGATTATAAATTCATGGAGAGTGAAACTGAGAAAATACTTGCAGATGGAATAATTGAAGAAAGTGGATCGCCATGGAGAGCTCAAGCGTTTGTAGTGAAGAACGAGAACCACAAGAACAGGATGGTCATTGATTATTCTCAATCAAATTGAAAATTCATCCATTCAAATCTTTGCCTGGATAAGTGAATAAGTTCCAGGAAAACTAGAATATCCACTTATGAAGGAACATAGGAGCGAGTTATTGCTTATCAAGTTTGTCCAAAATTAACCAATTGCCATATCCTGCTCATTTTCTACCAGAATATGTCTATCTTCTTCCAATGTAACGATCCATACTTTTCCTTTTTTATAATTTATTTAATAATTTATAATTAATAATTGACATCTAAAAGTCCATATCGGCAGAATAAATTCGAATGCTCAAGCTGTCATAAGTGACTTTTTTGTCAGCTTAAATTTTACCCTAGTCGGGACTAGAGTTTTTGGTGCGCGCACCAGTATGTGACAACCATCTTTTGAATGCTACAGCACCGTACCATTTTTGTATACACTCCGACTTTTCGAACGGCCACTGTGTGATTTTTATACCACACACCAAGTTTTCGAACGCACCCCTGCATTCCATATTATTTACGAACTATCGGAAAATTTACCATAAAAATAATATAAAATGATATAAATTCATTCAGTTTCCTATATTTTATTCATTTGAACAGCTTTAACTTCCAGAATTTATACAAATACTATTAGAACACAGAACTCAACTTCAAAACCAAAAACTCCAAGGACGATTGACCTGCTTCAGACGGTTCTCGACTTTTCGATGACATTTCTAGACAAAAATGAAGTTGGTTCACGGAAGACATCGCCATAGTCAGAGCCAAGGAGTTGTAGAAAGAACTAATGAAGACGTATAAAACAGTATTGTCAGTGGTTATGAATACTGGAGTCGGCTGTATGGGTGTGCCAAGATGAACCAAAACGGACAAATTATCCATTTTCGAAGTCTTTCCAAGAAGATAGTGGCAACATTTGTCTCAAAAGCGGATCATATAGCATCAGTTCTTCGCAAGAACAGAGAACTGTTACTGCTGATTGGTAGATATCGGTTTGTTTGCCGAAAAACAACCCTTAACGACGAATGATCCTCCATAAAGACAATGCAAGTTTACATACTACAGCTTTGGAATTGATTGAGTTTTTAAAGCAAGAGAACTTTGAATTTTTGGACCAATTCTATACAGTCTCCACCTTCATTACCTATGAAAACTCTATTTTGAATGTACCAATTGTTTTCAGAATTGGTTCTGAGGGATGTAAAAATGCATTTCTTCTGGAGAAAAATACTTTTGACAGCTCTATATGTAATATATAAAAGACAACCCACGTATAAACACTCACCTTATCGCTTTTTTAAATTTTCATTCACCAAAAGCTCTGACCCAAAAATGCAATTTTCATTTCAAAAACACTATAAAGTTATCACATGTATCATTCAGCGTCAATTAATTTACTGGTTCTCCTCTCAAACATTGAATGTTTGGTTTTCAACAACTTCTCAAACACATAGCAAATATATCAACGAATGTTAACAAATAGACGAGGTATAGATCCCACAAAAATAAACCGCTACTTCCTGATTGATTTTTTTTCTGTTTGAAAATTCGGTAGATTGCATGTGTACATGATTCTTCCGGTAAATGATTCTTCCAAAATACATTGTTTGTATATTATATATTCGAATATATGTACAAATAAAATGAAATGGGTATTCCAGATGTTTAAAGTTGATAAATCGTATCTCAATCTTCATTTTAGTAGTCCAGGAAAATTATGAGAGAAAGGAATATCAAATAACAACTAGCTGGAAAATGTACAAAAATAGCGTATATCTGATAATACTTAATAACTAATACAGAATGATCAGCGAATGAACATTTGTGTTGATATAATCATTATAAAAGAAATAACACAGTTTAACATCTACTTGGGACAAAACGAATACAAATGAACAATTATTTAGGTCATGTCCATTTGGAGTGTACTCTGTAGCGTTCTATTGAATAAATAAATAAAAATAATGAAATATTAACAAACAAATAAGTATTATGTACATTCTTAAAAATTAATAAATACTTGAATAGTTATAAATTTTTAAAGATTTTTTATTTAGGATGTTCTTTATTCTTTTTATAGGTCCTTAGTGAGGAATTTGCAAATTTCAGTGTATAATAGATTCGCATCCTTGTATATTCCCATGGGAAGTTTGGGCAAGGATGCGAAAATGCGATAGTAGACAACTTGTTCTTTAAGTTCATTTCTATTCCTACACCATCCTGCACACATGAATAATTGAAATTTTCAGTGAATATATTTTCTAAAGAAATCAGATATTCACTGAAAATTTTTGGAGGAACTGTCAATCCTCCAAACCGTCCCTGCTCACTACCTTCATAGACTTTTTTGTCGCAGAATGATGTGGATTGGTCCCAACCTTCCCTATTGCAAAAGTGTAGGCAAATATCGCATTTGTGTGCAACAAAACACTTTTGCAAAATATATCCACCCACATAAACCAGTGCATTTCCTTCTTCTGTGGACAAATCCTGATAGTCTTTCCTTTTTATGTCCAATAATATTGGCTGACCATTTTTTTCCTTGGCCGTCGTGAATAATGATCCTCCCTTTTTCAATAAATTTCGAAAAAAAATGATAATTATTGTTTATGAATTGCAGTATTGTTTCTACACGAATCGACGCAACAATCATTTCCATAACTTTCTTGAGCGCACCCGATACAACGCTCTGCTGGAGGGGGATTCTCGCGTCGTCGAGAGAGTGGCCGGACTTATTGGAATATATAGACTTTGGTTATATCATGTTTTGCAATGGGGCAACTTTCCAGATATTTGTTACATAACATAATCTCGTTGGATGCGTGAATCCCACACCCAATATCCACAAGAATTGAATGTATGGACTGGAGTAAAAGTGGACAAAATTAGTCACTTTCCTAATAAGGGAAACTTTAAATAATCCAGCGTAGGTATTCAGATTTATTGGAAAGTAGTATTATCGCTGAGTTAGCTCGGTTATTTCCAAATCCAAGTGAGTATTTCCAATCACATCATTAATTAGATTCAACGTTTCGCCTAGGAGATTGCAACCAGTACCCATATTTAATGTGCCTTCATCGTTTAATATTTCGAGATTACTAATGTAGTCAACAAGTACCTTTTTGGCCAACTTTTTTCAGCAGTCTCCGAAAGTTCCGCAAACAAAAATTGCAAAAGTTATTAACAATTAACTAAAAAAAGGGGGGGGGTTAGTGTTTTGCAAATATCTCAAAAACTAATAAGAATTTTTCAAATTAAAAAAAAAGATTTGAAAAGAGGAGGAAATTTCCTGAAAAAAAAACCCGACTCCCGGAACTGTAGGACCCATATTTATAATTTTCCCAGAGGGATGAAAATACGGCCGAAAACGGGTGTTATGGCTTCCGTAAGCCACGCCTACTTTGGACACTTTATTAATAAAAATTATTTTAACATATTAAATATGGAATTGAGGAAATGAAAAAATTCAGGGGCTTACTGGATAGATAAATGAACAATAATCCTCCTGAAAAAAATTTTTATCACAATTTTTCAATTAGTTATTCAATTGTTAACCAATAATTTTTTTCTGCTTGAACATGAACATTGCAAGTGTTATTATCATTAAACTATAAATTTGAGATTTTTTTCCTCTCTTGGAGCAATTCTTGAAAGGCTTCAAATAAAACTTTTTAATAAATCAATTTTCCGTAGACATACTTTAAATTAGCTCCGCTTACAATCGAAGATCCCCGTTGGAAAAATTAAAAATGTTTATTTTTCAGGTTTTTATTAATAATTATCGTTGTTGCAAGATTGAAAACTTAAATTAATCATTGGAAAAGAAATATTATTAATGATCCGTTTTTATGTTATTATGTTTTTTTGACAGTAAGTAGAATAGGAAAAAAATATAAGGTAAAAATTGTTTATTACATAAACAATAAAAAAATGAATAAAACGAAATTTTTTATCGAAAAGAAAAATAAATAATTATTTAAAAAAAAATTGTTCCTTAATATAAATTAGAAGTGGGAGAAAATGATTGTTAATCAACAAATGCGTTTTTAAGCAATAAAAATTTTTTTTTAAAGAACAGTTTTTCTTCTAAAAGTCATTATTTGTATCAAAGATTGAAATTCCATAAAAAAAATTTCAATCATCTAATAAACAACGCAACAATTTTTTAAACAATAACAGATAAAAATTTAAAAAAATTATTTTTATACAGCTTCTAATAACATAAAAACGGATCATTAATAATATTCGAAAAAAAATTTTTTTCCAATGATTAATTTAAGTGTTTAATTTTGCAACAACGATAATTATTAATAAAAACCTGAAAAATAAACATTTTTTAATTTTTCCAACGGGGATCTATTGTGAATCCTTTCAAGAATTGCTCCAAGAGAGGAAAAAAATCTCAAACAATTAACAATTATCACACTTACAATGTTCATGTTCAAGCTGAAAAAAATTATTAGTTAACAATTGAATAACTAATTGAAAAATTGTGATAAAAATTTTTTTCAGGCGGATTATTGTTCATTTATCTATCCAGTAAGCCCCTGAATTTTTTAATATCCTTAATTTCATATTTAATATGTTAAAATAATTTTTATTAATTAAGTGTCCAAAGTAGGCGTGGCTTACGGAAGCCAGAACACACGTTTTCGGCCGTATTTTCATCCCTCTGGGAAAATTATAAATATTGGTCCTACAGTTCCGGGAGTCGGGGTTTTTTTAGGAAATCTCCTCCTCTTTTTAAATCTTTTTTTTTAATTTGAAAAATCTTTATTAGTTTTTGAGATATTTGCAAAAAACTAAACTTTTGCAATTTTTGTTTGCGGAACTTCATTTTTTTCAAGAATTATCTAGATGCCATCCCGAATCGAATGACACCTCGATCATAATTTTCGGAGACTGCTGAAAAAAGTTGGCCAAAAAGGCACTTGTTGACTAGACTATACCTACTGTGAACATGTTTCGTCTCTCAAATCAAATTAAAACGCTAATTTAACTGAAATGGGCAGTTTCTGCTATACTATTAGAGATTTCCGCAAAATACGGATTATTAAATTGCCATATCTATGTGAACAGTTTTAAAGGTGGGAGAATATCCTCATGCAGTTTCAATTATAATCACAATTATCACTATTACTGAGAATTAGTATGAAGTTAAAATGTATTTCTTCATATATTTTATTCATGTAAGTAAACCATGAGGTTTGTTTGAATAACAATTGTAAATAAATGAATAGACAAAAACAAAAAAAAGATCTCTTCTTCCAACAAAAATAGTTCAAGTGGCACGTTTTCCTGATAAAAAATAGGGAAGAAGTTTTTAGTTATTGGATATTTTTGTGACAGAAACAGAAACCTACACGAATGTTAGAAGGTTGATGAAAAAGACCATTCCGCACAGTGTACATAAAATGTTCCACCTCTAAGAGCCTATAGGAGTTAATGAATATTCAATGCATGAAAATTAAATAAAAATTCAGTTTGAAAAGTGGCAGAATGTTA
Organism: Galerucella tenella; assembly: GCA_910591685.1. NCBI lineage: Eukaryota > Metazoa > Arthropoda > Insecta > Coleoptera > Chrysomelidae > Galerucella > Galerucella tenella. The sequence continues at coordinate 42,755 of CAJUYH010001543.1, forward strand.
ATGTTTTGACCGCTTGCCCGAACTCCGCTTGGCGTCGTTCGGGTAAACTGAAGTCGCATGCGGGAAAGTATCACTTTCCGCACTTGTTAGAAAAATAACTATTTCCTACAATCACATAGGAAAGTGACATATATCGCACTGTCTAGTTCTATGGAAAGTGGCCTTTATTCATACGCGTACGGAAAAAAAACTTCTCCGTACGTGTACGGATAAAAAAGCTGTCAAATTAATTTTCATCAAGATTGACCACTGGCAAGCTGTCAAATATATAATTTTTAATTCATGATAAGTATGTATAAAGTATGATCAACAATAATAATTTCACTTTCAATTTCTATAATTATCCAACCAATTAATAATTGTAATAACCTACCTATATTATATAGTTAGACTACTTGAATTTTTGTCACTATTGATAGTTATTGTTAATTTTGAAATCAATTATGTTGACTTCAATTGTAACATTTTGTGTATTAATATGTCAGATGTTGATTACACATTATTTGGTGAAATTATCACGTGATCGTAGTGAAAATACTGAACATTACTCGTGCGAAAGTGATTTTTCACACTCGTGTAATTGTCGCACACGGCTCATGCCTCATGCTACAATATTTCCCACTCGTGTGAAAAATGTCACTTTCCGCACACGTTATGTAATATACTATTTTCTACTAGCGTGCGGAAATGTCCACTTTTCCGCACTCATTTTAGTGCGGAGAGAATAACTGTTCGTCTCTAGTGCGGAGAAGTGAATTTGTCAAGTTTTTGGGGAGTATACTGACATTTGAATATTTAAAATATATATTTGTATGATTGTAGTTTACCAAATGAGTGAAAAATTGATAAATATCTTCTGCTATGATTTTCAATAAAAGAAAAACTCATTTTTCAATGTCCCTGGTATAATCCTCATCAAATGAATGTCAAGTAATAATAATTAATTTGTTGATATGTATGTAATAAGAAATGTTTCTTCATGTTAACTTTTGGGTTTTTTTCCGCATGCTAGTAGGAAAAATAATGTACCAAACACGTGCGTAAAGTGACTTTTCCGCACTAGTTAGGTAAACTACTATTTTCTACAAGCGTGCGGAAAAGTATACTCTTCCGCACGCTTCCACTTATCATTACATTTTATATTTTTCAATTGAAACTCTGTTAAGAATATTGGGTTAATAAATAATAAATAAATAAATATTAATAACCAGAAAGTATTTTTACAAATTTAGGCCAGCTCGTGAAATAAGCTTTGCTCTCAACAAATCCGTGAAGTGCCTTTTCCACACTTGGACACAAGTCCGAACTCCTTTTTGGGACGTTCGGAAAACTACGGTCGCGTGCGAAAATGTATCACTCTCCTCACTAATGGGAAACATTATTACTATTTTCATAAGCAGTGACGAAAAATTCTAATATTCGCAAATGGTTATGGAAAGTAAGTGTATTTCTGATAGATCACCATCGCAACGGATGAATTTTAGTGGAAATTTTTTCCTCGTGGGTACCCAACAGCGAATTATTCTGGACATCATTTTTTTGACGTTTATAATGACAAAATATTATTCTCAACAATCTAATTTTTATTTGTTTACATGATTATTCCACTCAATACAAAATACGCGCCTTCGATTGGTTTAAATATGTTTTCGATGTTGTATTCCGGCACCTGATTGGATACATGCAATTTTCCTATCTGTGTTTTTCGCGTTGTTATTAGTTGTTTTATTCCATATTGAAAATCTAGTGACTGACAGATTATGTCAAATTATTAAAGAAACGTCAAAATCATTGTATCAAGAAATAATCTTGACAAATACAACTCGTGTAATTCATAATTATTATCGAAAATTTCTTCTCTTTTCCCAAACAACAATTTGTTTCTCAAAATCGAAGAAATTTGTATTTCGATAATTATTAACACACTTGTTGTATTATTATCGATAATTTTGATTCATTTCAACTACAAGCTTAGATGCTTTCTAAATTCTTTGGACCATGGTAACTAAATAATCAAGTCGACAAAACCTTTCATGTTTTGCAAGTACTTTATGAAGACGAAAATTGATGTTGTTGGAAATAAACACATTTGATGTGTAATTTTCATACCGAATACCACACGAGTTCAAATTAAATCCGGGAATTTTCTCTCGCTCATGAATAGTTTTGGAAAATTATCATGAGCTCGAAAAAATTTTCAGTAATAATCTAACCTCTAGTGGTATTACAAGTGATTATAATATTGTTAATTCTGATTTCTGATTCCGAAGAGCATTCATATATTGGAAGATGATTTTTCCACTGATTAAAGCAAGCTCGGGCGACGACCCAGCACTGTAGTGGAACGCGTTTGATGCGATAATTACAGTCAAGCAAGGTCGGACATGGTTAGTACTTGGATGGGTGACCAAGCCAGGGAAAACCATCGTATAGGGCCCGTACAGCCAGCAGCGGAATAGCATATCACAGCTCGCAGGCATTACACCAATGAGCACGAGGTATAATGTAGATATGCCGTCTTTCGGAGAAGACGTAAAACCGAGGTCCCGAGTCCATGGATGTTGGGCTCGTTAAAGAACGCTACCACTGGTTGGAACACTAGTGGGTTCGCCAAAATTTCCGGTTAGGGGTAGAGTGCTCCCGGCGTCGGTGATAGTTGCTTTGTGGTTTGACCTTGAGAAAATTTCTCATCATTCATTGAACTTCATAATATTTCCATTGATGGTGTAATTATTGGATTGAACATGTTGAATTTCCTTTAAATTGGTCAAGTGAAAAGAAAATTGAAAATATAATAATTTGTTTAGATAACAGTACCTACCTGGACGATACCGAAACGTGAAAAATGAAACTATTGAATATATAATGTTCAATTCATTTTTAAAAAACACCAAATTATCATCGATTTATTTTGTAATATTTATTAAATAATTTACCATTTATTAAACTTCTTCACGATGCAAAGGAAATATGTAAAGGCTCTATTGATTTAGGTTAAGAAAATATGGAACTTTCAATTTAATTTTAATTTAATATTATTATACTCGAAATAAGCACGAGTAATATTCAGGAACCATTTTTTCATTTAAATACAGTATAATTTTATGTTAAACTGTTTTAAAATGAAAACTATTTTCATAAACTCTGATTAGACTCCAGCTTATTTTAGTTTTGGTATGAATTAGTTGTTTTGCTTTCAAAAATAATAATCTGGTTATTTTAAAAATAGAAAAATTATTTGTTAAAAGAATATGTTAAACTTACAGCAACATTTTCAAATATTCGAATGAAACTTTTCCAAACATTCACCTTCACTCAAAATAATCACTCATGTTTTTTCTAAACACTTAATTTGTATCACGTGTTTAGTTTGAATTTCGGAGCACGATATGCGTACCGAGCTACGTTATGGAAAGCGGTCGGTGGAAAACTGAAAACTCGGAATTTTCCCATCGCGTTTAACATGTGGCGCGCACAAACAAGTGCACAAGTTTCAAATGAAGATCTTGTAGGCAATACTTACGTGACAGAAATTATATAATTGGTTAATTAGGGATTCCCATGTGGTTAGTGAGTTTGTTTTTTCAATGAACTCCACAGAAAACCCTATCTCTATATACCTATTTAGCACTCCAAAAGTTGACTTCTTTTGTGCGCTAAAATATGCTTTTCTATTCCTAAAAATATTGTTGTATAAACAATATTAGTATCCTATTCACAGTTTCCTACAAATAAATTGTCATTCTAGTAAAGCGTGTTATAATATAATTATAATGCTTCACAGAGTCTTCGAAAATCAATGAACAAAGACCGTCTACTAAGAAGCAACAACTACTTCCCTGGGTAAATGCCACGAAGGAATCATACACTTCCAAGTTGAACGGGCAAGATTGAACCAACCCTTTTAGTTTGCAATTCCAAAGGATAATATCACTTATAGAGAGGTTTTGGCGTATTTGCGCCTCATCGGTATGAGGTAAATATAATTCGCCCAGAAGATCTTCTGGAGTGAAGAAATTATTAATATCGCACAAATACATCAGTAACGAAAGCGTTATATATGCGATAATAGTGACATCCCCACATCTAACCACAAACTAAAATTCTGTTTCACAAAAAACCTGACGGCTTTGTGAAGTTATTCACTTTATTTACAGTTTCCTGCAAATAAATTGCATTTTAGTATTATACTATTACTTTCGACATCTATAACACGCTCCACTATTTGCATGATATTGTCCAAGTGTCCAATATACAACTGTATAATGCCTTTAGAGTTTTGAGATTTCAATTACCTTACCAATCTTTTCTCTCATATTGATAATCTGAATTGAAGAATCAGTTATTAGGTATGATGGGTGGGTGAATATTCAAGAGACCTTCAATTTTTTTAGAACTTCAGTTCTTTATGTTAGGTTGGTCTGACCGTTACGTTACTCGAAGCGAGGAAGGTCGCGACGCAAAAGATCTGACCGTTACGTTACGTTGTTACGTTATGTGCCTTGAGCGCGTGGGCTCTCGCGCTCTCTCCTCAGTCTCAGAGCTAATCTCTCGGCGCAAAACGTTGATTGTTTTTTTTGGAACTTTAGTTCTTTACGTCAGGTTATGTTTGAGCGACCGGGGATCGCGACGCAAAAGATCTGACCGTTACGCGTTACGTCACGCTAAGTTATGTTACGTTGCTTCGTTATGTGCCTTGCTTGCGTGCTTGTGCTCTCTCTCCTTAGTCTCTCTCTCGTTTACGAAGCAGCGATTCATATGCTCCGGCCGGGATTCGAACCCGGGCCGCCCGCCTGGAAGGCGAGCATTCTACCACTGAACCACCGACGCTATACTAAAATTCTATGCAAAGCTGGTATTCGCAGTACTGGTGATCTACTTGAATTGGTTCGGATAAATTTTTACTATTATTTCCATGATTTTTTTGCGCGATTGATCTTTTTTGTTTATTCACAGTATCGGTTGTCAAAATGACATGAGGATTAAGGGGTCTAGCACATTCACTTTTCGAAATACAGGGTGTTGAAATTTTGAAAACTTGAATGTTTTAATTCGATAACTTCAAAATGGATGGATAAATTGATTTGTCATTTGGCAGGTTGTTTTTAAATGTAAGAGGCCATATTTTCATAGAAATAGAACGATTGAGCACTCCGCCTACGGCGTCGTGCTCAAACTTTGTCCTCGTGCGATATGGACAATCCACACGAGTCGAACAGCATATTTTTTCTACGACCCACTTAAGAAAAAATCTAGAAAATCAAAAAAAATTCTATAAACTGTAATATAACTTCAAATTGAAAATTTAACAATTCAA